>CM053027.1:254615317-254700317 GCA_028564925.1 Lithobates sylvaticus | reverse complement strand
AGCACATTAAAGACCCACACCAAAGAACAAAGCGGACCTCTCCTTGCTCCTCATCAGCTGGGATCTCCAACCCCACTACACCTTCAGTCCTCTCTGAAAGCTGCACTGAGAGGAATGAAGGTGTAGAATTAGGTGTGTCACAGCCAAGTACTTGCGGGCACTCTGCTAGCAGTACACCGAGTCCGATTCTACCAGGCAAATTTCCCTGACCCAACTGCTGGACCGTCAAAAGAGGTTTACTCCCAGCCATCCACATGCCCAGCGGTTGAATTCTAGCTTGGCTAAATTGCTAGCACTTCAACTGCTGCCTTTTCAGTTGGTAGACTCGGCCCCCTTCCATGAGTTTGTTCAATGTGCGGTTCCTCAGTGGCAGGTTCCCAAACGCCACTTTTTCTCACGGAAGGCGATTCCGGCTCTCTACCGGCATGTGGAAATGCCTCGCTGGACAGGGCGGTCAGTGGTAAGGTGCATATTACCGCTGACTCATGGTCCAGCAGGCATGGACAGGGACGTTACCTGTCTTTCACGGCCCATTGGGTCACTCTTTTGGCAGCTGGGGAGGATGCAGGACAAGGTGCAGTAGTGTTGGAGGTTGTTCCGCCACCACGCCTCCAAAATGCTACTACTGGTTGTGACACACCTATCTCCTCCACCCCCTCCTCTTCTTCTTCCTCCATGGCCTCTTTGAGTGCTCTGTCCTCTGAACCAGCGGTGCTCCGTAGGCGTCCAAGGGGCTACGCAAGTACGCAGGCAAAAAGATGCCATGCCCTGCTTGCGCTGGTGTGTTTGGGGGACAGGAGCCACACTGGGGCAGAGGTTCTGTCAGCTCTGCAGGGGCAGGCCGAGAGGTGGTTGATGCCATGCCAGCTTAAGCCAGGAATGGTGGTTTGTGACAATGGCACCAACCTCCTCTCCGCCCTGTGACAGGGACAGCTGACCTATGTGCCCTGTATGGCTCACGTCCTTAACCTGGTGGTGCAGCGGTTCTTGGGCAGGTACCCAGGCTTACAGGATGTCCTGAGGCAGGCCAGGAAAGTCTGTGTGCATTTCTGCCGATCATATAATGCCAGTGCTCGGCTGAGCTGCAAAAGGAGTTGAACCTGCCCAAGAACAGCCTTATATGTGACATGCCCACCAGGTGGAACTCAACGTTGGCCATGCTGCAGCGACTGCACACGCAGCAGAGGGACATCAATGAGTACCTGTGCGACTATGGCACCATGAACAGGGTCAGGGGAGCTCAGATTTTTTTCCCCACGCCAGTGGAGCATGATCAGGGATGCATGCACTGTCCTGTCACCATTTGAGGAGGCCACGAGGATGGCGAGCAGTGACAGTGCATGCATCAGTGACACTGTACCTCTTATCCACCTGTTGGAGCATACGCTGCGTGGGATAATGGACAGGGCACTTGAGGCAGAACAGAAGCAGGAACAGGAGGACTTCCTTGCCTCTCAAGGCCCCCTTTATCCAGACAGTGTTCCTTCTCTCCCACCCATCACACAGGAAGAGGATGAGGAGGAGGAGGAGGAGGAGGAGGAGGATTGTGTCAGCATGGAGGTGGAGCCTGGCACTCAGCATCAGCAGTCTTTTAGGGATGATTTACAGTCCCAAGAAACCAGTGGACTTGTTTGTGGCTGGGAGGAGGTAGCTGCGGATCATGTCGTCCTTAGTGACCCAGAAGACTCCGGACCGAATGCCTCAGCTAACCTACGTTGTATGGCCTCCCTGATCCTGCAAAGCCTGCGGAAGGATCCTCGTATTCTTCGGATCAAGGAGAGGGACCATTACTGGCTGGCCACTCTCCTTGATCCACGGTACAAGGGTAAGGTTGCCGACCTTATCTTGCCATCGCAAAGTGAGCAGAGGATGAGACATCTCCGGGACGCCTTGCAGAAAGGTCTGTGCAACGCGTTCCAGAGACTGGGAGGTTACAAACTCCTGGTCCTGGACGACGAGTTGCTGAGGCTTTGGTCAGTAGCAGAGGGAGCGGTGGGGAAGGTAGACGTCTGACCGATGCGTTCAGACAATTTTTTAGTCTGCAGCCCCAAGGTATGGTTCGGTTCCAGCAACCATCGCCAGCGTCTGATATACATGGTGCAGGAATACCTAGGGGCAAGGTCAGACTTGGACACCTTTCCCACCGAAAATCCTCTGGCTTACTGGGTCTTGAGGATGGATCACTGGCCAGAGCTTGCACAGTATGCAATTGAGCTACTGGCCTGTCCTGCATCCAGAGTTCTTTCCGAACGCACATTCAGTGCTGCTGGAGGCTTTGTCGCCGATCACAGTGTGCACCTGTCCACCGACTCGGTTGATCGACTGACCTTTATAAAGATGCAATTTTTTTTTTGTTGTTTTTAAAGTTTATTTCTTTATTGTTTTCATCAATACAAAACAAAACACGTGTTATTTATACAAACATCACATCTTAATAAGTTTTCCTCTAGTGTTCCAATCCATTTTACCCCTTCCCTAACCCTCCTTTCCCATCCCCACCATTATTTTACTCAGCCTACTAATTTCTTTTATCTTCACTGTACTTATGTACTCACTGGGGGGAGTTATTATTTCTTATTCATTTTCACCTTGTTCTTAGCCTCATTCTATTTCTTATGGCCCAATTTTACTAACACCACTTCACTATACTTCCTTTATGGTGGAAAACCCATTTTCCTCAACCAAAGTTCCCATAATGTTTTAAATTTGTTAAAGTTTCCTCTTCTGATAAATACTACCCTTTCTTTCCATATTGTCGCATTTATTGTGTTAACCCATTCTGTCAGTTTCGGGGCTTTCGATGCTTGCCAGTTTTGTGCTATCAGTTTTCTAGCCTGGAACAGGCACCTTCGTACTGCTACCATGATGTTTGTTTGGCCATAGCTTCCTTCCATACATCCTAATAGACAAACTTTTGCTTCTAATTTTAGTTCTGTCCCGAAAGTTATATTAATGGTGTCCAATAATGTGCTACAATACCTCTGAAGCTTCGGGCATCTCCACATCATGTGTATAAGATCTCCTGAGTCCTGGCATCTAGGGCATTTGTCATCTGAGTTCCTCCCATACATATACAACCTCTTTGGAGTGTAATATACTCGATGTATTAAAAATAAATGCGACATTCTCTGTGATGGGGATAGTGACACCAATGGCCCTTGATCTAATATCTGTTTTCATTGATCAGCTGTTATAGCTCCTAGGTCTTTCTCCCACTTCCCTCTATTTTTCTCCACCATTTCTCTAGATATTGATCTAGTGCTGATCTGTAGATATAGTTCTGAAATAGTACCTTTAGAGGCTCCCCCCTTAATTATTCTGATGTGGGATTTTTTCCCATACCACTGGTTGTGATTTAAATTGAGCTTGTAGGGCCTGTCTTATTTGTAGATACCTGTAAAATAGGGTATTTGGTATTCCATATTCTCTACTCAATTCCGCAAAAGATTTCAATGTGTTGTCCTTATACAGTTGTATTCCCCTAGTTTTGCCCAACTTCTCCCATTCTCTAATCTTCCCCATGGCTTGGATTTCCTGCAAATATTTGTTATCCCATGGAGTATTCTGTCAACCCCTCATGTCCCAGTGCTATTTTGCCAGCTTTCCACACCCTCGTAATCATTCCCAGCGTTGGGCATCTGACTGAAAAGGAATTTGCCTCAAGATTTTCTATTATAGTACTATGAGGGGCATCTAGTAGCATAATTTTACTGCTGGTGTTCTCACCATCTCTTATACTACATCCACTCAGATGCTGTAATTGAGCCGCTAGAAAATAGCTACGAGGGTGCGGAACAGCCATCCCTCCCTCATTTATTGGCAGTTGTAATGTTGAAAGCCCAATCCTTGCTCTACCTTTCTTCCAGATCAGCTCCCCAAAGAGGGTTTCTAGCTTTCTGAACCATTCCTTTCCTATCCATACTGGGCTGTTATGAAGTACATATAGTAATTGCGGCATCCAGATCATTTTAATGAGATTAATTCGTCCTGCCACTGGTAGTGGCAGTCGTCCCCAAATGTCTGCTTTTCTTTTAAATTTATCCAACAAAGGGCCTAAATTATTACAAATATACTGCTCTGGGTGCCGTGTTACCACTATCCCCAAGTAATCCATCTTTCCCACCACTTTTAACTGAGACATATGTCCTAGATCCATATTATCCATTGGGTCTACGGGTAGGAGTGCTGACTTTCCCCAATTTATCACTAGGCCCGAAAATTGTCCGTATCGTTCTACTAGCTGTACTGCCCCTTTCAGAGACCTATTAGTGTCACCCAAAAAGAGCAATATGTCACCTGCATACAGTGCAGTTTTTTTCATCCCCTACTTTCCTCTGAAATCCCTGAATGTCTTGTGTGGTTCTAATTACTATCGCCAGTGGTTCTATGGCCAATGTGAAGAGGAGGGGGGACAGGGGACACCCCTGTCTCGTCCCCCTCTTAAATCGGAACATCTTTGAATATTCGTTATTAATTTTTATTTTGGCCTGTGGGGAGTTATAAAGTATTTTTACTAGTCTAATAAAAGAGGTTCCAAACCCAAATGTTCCTAAAACCAGCCAAAGATAGTCCCATTCTAGGCTGTCAAATGCCTTTGTTGCATCCAGCGACAGAATAGCTCTGCTCCCTGTATTCTCCATTGGCATCTGCAGGTTTAAGTAGACCCTTCTGATATTAGTACTCGTGCTCTATTAGGGATAAACCCGGACTGGTCTGGGTGTATACGTTTCTGAATGTATTTATTCATCCTAGCTGCTATCACCCTAGCCATGATCTTAATATCTGAGCATAGTAGTGATATTGGTCTGTAGGATGCTGTATCCAGTCGATCTTTTCCCTCTTTTTGGAGTACAATTATAATCGCTTCTGTCATTGAAATGGGCAGTTTCCCTTCTGCTACTACACTATTTACTACCTTCTGGGAGCAGTACCTCCCCATACTGTTTATAAATCTCTACTGGCAGCCCATCTGGCCCAGGAGACTTTTGGTTTGCCATCCCCCTCACTGCTGATTGTAGCTCCTCCAAAGTTATAGGGGCTTCCATAGCATCTCTATCTTCCTCCTTTAATACCGGTGTCTCTATTCCCCCTAGGAAACCCTTCATTGCCTCTACCACCTCTGTTGTCGCTATCCTCTTTGATTTATATTGATCCTCATAATAAGTCTCAAATGTCTCCAAAATTGTCATAGTCTGGGAGGAAATCACCCCATCCACTGTTCTTATTGCAGGAATATTAGAAGGAGTTGAGTTAGTTTTGGTCAGGAGAGCAAGCATATGGCCTACGCTCTCTCCTTCTGCAAAGGCTTTCTGTCTCTGAAAGAGATGCTTATTCTCCATTTTCTTTATAACCAGCATTTTATATTCCTTCTGTTTCTGAAGCCATCTTCTTTGTCTAACAGTTGATGGATCCTCTACATATAGTTTTTCTGCCTCTGACACCTCCTTTCTTCCCACTGTCTAGAGCTTCTTTTTATTTTGGCCACTTGTTGGATTAGTAATCCCCTCAAAAAAGCCTTCAGAGTGTCCCATATCACTCTCACTGGTGCTGTCCCTGTGTTAAAGGATATAAACTCCTTTAATTTTTTATTTACCTCCTCTGGCTTTTCTATCAATTCCAACCAGAAAGGGCTTATTTTCCAATTATTTAAGGGACATTTTTTTCCTCGTGTTCATTGTGATCACCAGTGGGGAGTGGTCCGACACCCCTCTTGGGTAGTATACAATCTTCACTACTAACTGCAATGTGTCTCTATTTCCCCATACCATATCTATTCTGGACGATGTATTGTATGTGCCCGAAAAACAGGAGTATTGCCGCACGTCTGGATTTCCTATTCTCCACATATCACACCACCCCACTTCTGCCAAAAATTGGGATAAACGTCCCTCCCTCATTCCATCCCAGCTCTTATTGGAAATCTGTCTAATGTTCTATCAAGTACTTCGTTGAAGTCTCCTACCACCATTACTGAGGTGTCTTCCTTGTCTAATAAAAACTCCATTAATCTATACAAGACCTCCATTTTAAAAGGTGGAGGGATGTAAATATTTGCCAGTACATAAGGTTCATCTTCAATACAGCAATACAAAAAGATGTAACGACCCAGTTTATCTATCCTAGTTTCTCTACATACAAAGGATAACCCTTTTTTTTTTTACTAATATGCTCACCTCCCTCGAATAGGAAGAAAAAATTGAATGGTACTGATATTGATATTTCTTATTAGCTAATTTTTCTATTGTTTCCCTCATTAGATGGGTCTCTTGTAAACAAATTATATCTGTTCCATATAAATCAAGTGTGGAAAAAATAACAACTCTTTTGGTCGGATCACCCATCCCACGGACATTCCAGGAGGCTATATTAAATGTTTTATGCCGCATAGTCAGGTGGAAAAAAAAAAAGCAAAAGAAAAAAAGGGGCGTGTTTAACAGGGGCGTGTAATTACAATTTTTTATGCAATGCTTTGCAACAGGTCTGATTGCTGTGCTCCAAGTACAGTATCTGTGAGGGGTTGCAGTGTTGTGCCACCAGCACCAGTGTCTAAGGCCCAATTTTTCAGCCCCTGTTTAACAGGGGTGTGTAATTACAAATCTTGATCTAATAGTTCACAGCAGGGCCCATTTCTGCGCCCACCAAGAGTAACTGTGAGGGCTTACAGTGTTGTGGCAACACCAACATCTAATGGGGCAAATTTCTGCAGAGTATATACGGCAGGCCCCCTACTTGCAAACATCCAACTTACAAACGACTCCTACTTGCAAGCGGAAGGAGAAAACAGGAAGTGAGAGGAAATCTACCCCTAGGAAGGGAAATTCGATCCTGTTAGATTTAATTTGGGAAAAAAGGTATCTCCTCACTACTGATGCTTTATCACCAATCCTTGTTTCAATAAAAACCCTACTTTTCCAAAAACATTTGTCATTGGGACGGAAAGTGAGGTGAAATGTTCTGAACAGGTGCACAGACAGCAAAACAAATGTTACAGGGGTGATAACCCGTCCCTATGTTCTCCAAAAAGCTTAAAAAATTGACAGTTACTTACCGGTAACTGCTTTTCTAGGAAATCTTCCAGGACGGCACACCTGAGAGATGAGAGGCTCCTCCCTACAGGAAACACAATCAAGCGACAGCTGTTTTAAGTCCCCACCCTTCCCCTTGATCCTCAGTTTGTAGAGGAGTAACTCCTGAACCCGGTTCACAAGGGAAATCATTCCTCATAGATACTCACCTTCTAGTGTTGTACAATTTTCCCTCCTCCAACGGGCGGGAAGTAGGCCTGCCGTCCTGGAAGATTTCCTAGAAAAGCAGTTACCGGTAAGTAACTGTCAATTTTCTCTAGTCATCTTCCAGGACGGCACACCTGAGAGGATAAACAAGTACCTCAGGCCTACCTTAGGGTGGGACCACTGCAAGACCCTCTTTGCGAACCTTGGTTCTGCAGTGAGCTTTACCTCCACTCCATATGCTTGATGAAGGTATCTTAGCTGGATCATGCTGCTGATCTGCAGGTCTGCTCCACAGATGTCCCTGCCTTTCCTGCTTCGGATGCAGGATCTAGGTGGAGTGGGCTCTTAAAGATAGAATCAGAAAACATGTTAAACTTGTAGGTTAGCAATGTTGCCTGTCTCACACATCCAACAACATGGCCTATTAGGTGCTACTTAGAACCACTAAAAAGATTAATCAGATACCTGTGTTGTAAGACAAGGACACTACATTGATCAATAAGAGGGCCCGTCTTAACACTACCCTATTCAGGGAAATAAAACTGCCAAAAAAGGGGGGGGGGGGCCCTGACAGACCTTTTTTGTTCCTTTTTATCTTTACGTCAGCAAAGACTAAAGGGAAGCCTATATGAGGGTAATAGATTAACAAAAGCTTGATCCCTGGGTTTAAGGCATGCCCAATCTATGGCTTTACTTACGCCTGAGAGCCTACTTCAGTAGATTAAAGTCCATAGCAGGAGTAGAACACCCACATTTCTACATCTAGTTTTGCTACAAGGGCGAAATGAAGGCCAAGCACCGAGCCGTAACCTATTCGGTCGGGTATACATATTTATATTTCATCTTCAGGCCAGAACACTCCTCTGAACAGAACTTCCTAAGTTCTTACTAAACAGGGCGATTCATTATCCCCTTCCGCCAGTGTCCCATAACCCTACTGGGCTTAAACCCTAGGAAATGGTACTGGCATCCCAGAATGTAAGGGGTCAAGGCTTTCTGACATATGACGTCTGCAGCCAGAACTCCTGGCCCCTCCACGGAAAAGAAGGCTGAAATACAAAAAGGTGATACATGTATTATTAATATCACAAATAAAAAGATCATAGATTGTGGGCATGGCACAATAGATTTAGACAGAGAATGACACAAGCATAGACAACAATGTTGTGTATCTGAGTGCGACTAGCTAAACCGATACATCAAATATGGGAAGAGACCCAAATCTGAACCTCAATGTAGACAGTCCTCACAGTCTGGTTTTCTAATGTGCTGCCAAGATGTAAAAACATTAAGACACAAGCAAACCCTAAATGCTGCGTATTTCTGAAGTGCAGCTAGCAAAGTCATAACTGATATATAAATACAAAAAGGACGGGAACCCCCTTTACTGTGGTGTTTTACTGATGTACAGCAAAACAAGGCTATAAATATAAGACAGAAAGACCCAAACCTCTATGTTGCGTATTTCTGACAAACCACCAAATACAGTTATCAGATCAATATGAACACCAACTCCCGTGTTGTGCATTTCTGCTGTGCCACAGGGTAAAATAATATGGAACACAAGACAATTCATTTCTGTTATTCAGTTCTGTAGTCAGATAGAACCACCACTGAGACAAGACACAAGCAACCTACAGCATTGTGTTTTTCTGAAGAGCAGTAAGGTAAGGCAACATGAAACAGAAAACACCAACAAGCTTCAATCTTGAGTATTTCTGCTGTGCAACATAAAAACAGAGACACTAAGAAAAAAACAGACAGCCTTTACAGCTGCAATCTTTCTGGTCTGCTGCAAATTAAGACAATAACTCCATGATGAGTATTCTTGCTGCATAGCAAAACCTCAACCCGAAGGGACAGATAAGCTTAGGGCTCCCACACCTGTGCGACCCAACCTGCGACTGCAAGACGCAAGAGAAGTTATACACTATGGCTTCCAAAGGGTACCATTCGTGTGTGCGACTCCAGCAGTCCCCGATTCCAGGATCCACAGGTCAACAAAATAGCAATTTTCAGGTCGAACAAGTGAGGGGTCCCCAATGCTGCGACTCCCTGGAGGAATGCAGTAACAACTCCCTGCTGTGTATCCCTAGAGAAGCAGTAAGGTAGATGAGAAACACTGCTCACTGCTGTGCCTGATAGACAGACGATAAGGCAGTAAATATAGGACATACAGTACAAACAATCCTTGTGTATGTCTGATGTGTAGCAATATACCAATACTGAGCAGAGATGCCATCATCCTTAATGTGTCTAAGCCGAGCAGCAAAAACAAAAGCAGAAAAAGACAAGCAACCTTCACTGCTATGTCCTTTCTGATATGCAGCCCATAAGGCAGTATATACAAGACATAAAGGACAGACAACCTTCAATCTTGTATATGTCTGATGTGCAACAAAATAAAACAATTCTGAATAGAGATAGCACATCCATATTGAAGTGATTTGACATGCGACTCAACATGTCAAATCGCATGCCTAAAACTGGCCTGATTACCAAAGGCAGTATATGTACTACCCCTAGACCAGGTTCAATTTGTTTTTCTGCTATGCAGCCCAACAAATCAGGACCATCATTCTTCACTGCTGCATTTCTGATAAGCAACCAATAAGGCAGTAATACATGACACATATCCCCACAGACAGACCTCAATCTTTTGTATGTCTGATGTGCAGCAATAACAATTATGAGCAGAGATGTCACCAGACTCAATGATGTGCATTTCTGCTGTGCGGCACCAAACCAGAAAGTACAGACCACCTTCACTGTTCCATTTTTCTGATCTGCAGCCAAACAAATTAGTACCTTTAGGATATAAAGGACACCAAACAAGCTTCAGTGCAGTGCATTTCTGATGTACAGCAATATACCCCTTATGAGCAGAGATGTCACAAATCTCAATGTGTATTTCTGTTGTGCCACAAAATATCTGTCACTCCCCTGGTAGTGGTGAGTCTGATTAGCAGAGAAGGGCCTCCCTTGCGGCTCCCGCTCGCCGGTCCCCTGATGATGTGACAGTAGGACCAGGAGTCAGGAGGGGCACAGGTGCCTGGCAGGAACAACAAGACCGGTACAAGAGCTCCCTGGATCAGCTCAGCGGTTGAGGTAAGTAGGTATCAGCAGGTAGGCAGGTTCTGTATGCAGACTGGAACAACAGGCAGACTTGGATCTGTATGCAGACTGGAACAACAGGCAGACTTGGATCTGTATGCAGACTGGAACAACAGGCAGACTTGGATCTGTATGCAGACTGGAACAACAGGTAAGCTATAGCTGTGTGCAGGCTGGAACAACAGGTAGACTTGGATCTGTATGCAGACTGGAACAGCAGGCAGACTTGGATCTGTATGCAGACTGGAACAACAGGCAGACTTGGATCTGTATGCAGACTGGAACAACAAGCAGACTTGGATCTGTATGCAGACTGGAACAACAGGTAAGCTGTAGCTGTGTGCAGGCTGGAACAACAGGCAGACTTGGATCTGTATGCAGACTGGAACAGCAGGCAGACTTGGATCTGTATGCAGACTGGAACAACAGGCAGACTTGGATCTGTATGCAGACTGGAACAACAAGCAGACTTGGATCTGTGTGCAGACTTGAACAGCAGGTAGACTTGGATGGTCAAACAGGCCGGGTCAGGTATCAGGCTGGCAGCGCAGTACAGGTGGATAAGACAAGAGAATGGTCACAGACAAGCCAAGGTCGATATGCAGGGACAGAGCGGATGGTCAAGGATAGCCGGGTCAAACACAGGTAAACAGACTTCAGATCAGGTATTCACACAGAACGCTGTAGAGCAGACAGCGGGGACCGTCAGTGACAGAAGGGTTTAAATAGCCTCATTGGCGCCAATGGGGGCGCGCACCCGTCCGCGCACACGCGCTCTCGTCTGCGGGCGCGCGCGATACTGGTGGTAGGGAGGGCCCCACGGGGCCGACCGGGTTGGATAGGGCCAGCACCCGTTCTTCCAAAAGGTGTATCCCTGCTGAAGGTTCTTTACCGCCTCGGTCAGTCCCGCCAGGTGTTGGCACAGTCCCTCCATAGGAGAGGCCCCCTGCTCAGACTCAGACATGGCTGTCTGCTACAGTCACGCCCCTGGTAGTGGTGAGTCTGATTAGCAGAGAAGGGCCTCCCTTGCGGCTCCCGCTCACCGGTCCCCTGATGATGTGACAGTAGGACCAGGAGTCAGGAGGGGCACAGGTGCCTGGCAGGAACAACAAGACCGGTACAAGAGCTCCCTGGATCAGCTCAGCGGTTGAGGTAAGTAGGTATCAGCAGGTAGGCAGGTTCTGTATGCAGACTGGAACAACAGGCAGACTTGGATCTGTATGCAGACTGGAACAACAGGCAGACTTGGATCTGTATGCAGACTGGAACAACAGGTAAGCTGTAGCTGTGTGCAGGCTGGAACAACAGGTAGACTTGGATCTGTATGCAGACTGGAACAGCAGGCAGACTTGGATCTGTATGCAGACTGGAACAACAGGCAGACTTGGATCTGTATGCAGACTGGAACAACAAGCAGACTTGGACCTGTATGCAGACTGGAACAACAGGCAGACTTGGATCTGTATGCAGACTGGAACAACAGGCAGACTTGGATCTGTATGCAGACTGGAACAACAGGTAAGCTGTAGCTGTGTGCAGGCTGGAACAACAGGCAGACTTGGATCTGTATGCAGACTGGAACAGCAGGCAGACTTGGATCTGTATGCAGACTGGAACAACAGGCAGACTTGGATCTGTATGCAGACTGGAACAACAAGCAGACTTGGATCTGTGTGCAGACTTGAACAGCAGGTAGACTTGGATGGTCAAACAGGCCGGGTCAGTTATCAGGCTGGCAGCGCAGTACAGGTGGATAAGACAAGAGAATGGTCACAGACAAGCCAAGGTCGATATGCAGGGACAGAGCGGATGGTCAAGGATAGCCGGGTCAAACACAGGTAAACAGACTTCAGATCAGGTATTCACACAGAACGCTGTAGAGCAGACAGCGGGGACCGTCAGTGACAGAAGGGTTTAAATAGCCTCATTGGCGCCAATGGGGGCGCGCACCCGTCTGCGCACACGCGCTCTCGTCTGCGGGCGCGCGCGATACTGGTGGTAGGGAGGGCCCCACGGGGCCGACCGGGTTGGATAGGGCCAGCACCCGTTCTTCCAAAAGGTGTATCCCTGCTGAAGGTTCTTTACCGCCTCGGTCAGTCCCGTCAGGTGTTGGCACAGTCCCTCCATAGGAGAGGCCCCCTGCTCAGACTCAGACATGGCTGTCTGCTACTGTCACGCCCCTGGTAGTGGTGAGTCTGATTAGCAGAGAAGGGCCTCCCTTGCGGCTCCCGCTCACCGGTTCCCTGATGATGTGACAGTAGGACCAGGAGTCAGGAGGGGCACAGGTGCCTGGCAGGAACAACAAGACCGGTACAAGAGCTCCCTGGATCAGCTCAGCGGTTGAGGTAAGTAGGTATCAGCAGGTAGGCAGGTTCTGTATGCAGACTGGAACAACAGGCAGACTTGGATCTGTATGCAGACTGGAACAACAGGCAGACTTGGATCTGTATGCAGACTGGAACAACAGGTAAGCTGTAGCTGTGTGCAGGCTGGAACAACAGGTAGACTTGGATCTGTATGCAGACTGGAACAGCAGGCAGACTTGGATCTGTATGCAGACTGGAACAACAGGCAGACTTGGATCTGTATGCAGACTGGAACAACAAGCAGACTTGGACCTGTATGCAGACTGGAACAACAGGCAGACTTGGATCTGTATGCAGACTGGAACAACAGGTAAGCTGTAGCTGTGTGCAGGCTGGAACAACAGGCAGACTTGGATCTGTATGCAGACTGGAACAGCAGGCAGACTTGGATCTGTATGCAGACTGGAACAACAAGCAGACTTGGATCTGTGTGCAGACTGGAACCGCAGGTAGACTTGGATGGTCAAACAGGCCGGGTCAGGTATCAGGCTGGCAGCGCAGTACAGGTGGATAAGACAAGAGAATGGTCACAGACAAGCCAAGGTCGGTATGCAGGGACAGAGCGGATGGTCAAGGATAGCCGGGTCAAACACAGGTAAACAGACTTCAGATCAGGTATTCACACAGAACGCTGTAGAGCAGACAGCGGGGACCGTCAGTGACAGAAGGGTTTAAATAGCCTCATTGGCGCCAATGGGGGCGCGCACCCGTCCGCGCACGCGCGCTCTCGTCTGCGGACGCGCGCGCTCGCGCATGCGCAATGGCAACCGAGAACGGGAACCAGGGATGCTGAGGCGCTGATTACTGGCAGGATCATCAGGTCGCCGGCCACTGGTGGAGCCTTCATGACAATATCCCAGCAAGGACAAACCTTCACTACTGGAGGTCTACTGGTGTGCAGCCAAGAAGGAGTCATGGGGTATCCCTTTATGAAATAACCAACAGGGGCAATTTCATAGGCATAGCCTGGGCAGTAGATACTAACCCTTCACCAGTGAAGGAACACATCCTAAAATGGTTGGACACCTTACTATAGTAGTTGTTGTCCTACCTTACCTCCATAGACTGAGTAAATGCTATCCAGATCATACCCAGGTGGGGCTGATCAGCAACTAAAGTCTCAATGAGCCCAGCCCTAGAGACCAATTTAAGACAGCCCCTAGAAGAGGTGGTTACCAATTTAGCCTGGAGGTAAATAGCTACCTGCAGGCTTTAAACAAGCAATCATGTAGCTCTTGCATCGGTTTGCACAGAAAATCCTCAAAAGGTTGTAGGAAGCAATTTATGGTAAAATCGCCTATAGATCTGCCACTGAGTGGACTGTAGCCCAAACCAACAAGGTTTTTCTTACCTCCTGCACTATATTATAACCACAGTGTAAAAGTGGAGTGGGAGGTTGGAGCTTATGAAAAAAATTACCTATAGCAAGAAACCCCCAAAAGGAGGATCTGTCACAAGGGAACCCCGTACTGTGCCACACAGACGCTTGGTCCCTGCCCAACATTACACTACACATCTTGGAACAACTTCAGATTCCTAGCAGCTGGGCTAATAGGGCCGGTAACCTAGTGCACCTGCTGACCAGGGGAGCTTCTGAATCCACCAACCACTGCACAATTAATAACTAATTCAGTGGTATACCTGTCAGGTTCCCCCCTGTTCTCTATATTCACCCCTACTAATGTACCACAGCTGGGCATGTAGGGAGAGGCTGGCAACCTACTGTTGCGATAACCACAGTGTCTCAGCCACAGAGGGAGCTGTGGCTGGTGGTTTTAGCAGTAGCTTCTGGGCTATTTGTATCCAGACCCCAGGTTCTGCACTGCACCAGTCAGTATATACACGGGGAAGGGGGAGCAATGCCTTACCTACCTCTTTCCCATCTGAGGTGGTTTAGGCACACTTGTTCCACTGCACCACTTATCCACCATACAGCGTCTCTGATGTAAGAGGGAGCTGCGGCTGGTATTTTTAGCAGAAGCTTCTGGGCTAAATGAATCCAGACCCCAGGGGAGATTATTTCAACTGCCCAGAAACCATCTGGCTGGAATTGGGGACTTTGCAGATAAATTCCCAAGGCAAAGGAAAGTACTCACCGTTGTCGTCTTCCCCTTTTGCCACAGCCACCGAGCTTGCTTTTCCATCCTTATGGTCCACACGCAAGGAGGATAGCTGCCAAAGTGCCCCCCCAACTGCTGTCCCCATAGGGAGCTGCAAGGTTAGGCTGTGTCCTGCACTGTACCAGTCAGTATATACACATGGGGGGGGGGGGGGGGGGCAATGCCTTACGTTCCTCATTCCCATCTGAGGTGGTTTAGGCAGACATCCACCGTAGTGAACTGGTGCCTCCTCGCTCTCGCGAAAGGAGGATGTGGGCGCCTGCTCCTGCTGACTCTCAGCCTTCCCTCCTGGGTAAGAACGCCGCCGCCATTTTCCCAAAGTTTGAAAATGACACGGGTGCTTGTCGCCGTGCCCTCCCCAGCAGCCCACGCGAACTACCGGGGGCCCAGGAGTCGGGGGACATGCTTCCCCCTGGAAAGAACCGATGGCCAGACGCCTGGACAGGTAAGGAGGGGAGACAGGATAATGGCCCCTGAAGTTCTGGGTACACCACTGTATCCAGGGTCCTTCAGCTCTCAGGGGGGCTCTTCCAATTTCTGCTGCCCCCCCTGAGGAAAAGATAGGGGAACCCCCCAGGAAGGATAATAATATCCTACCAGACCCAGAGGCTTCAAAAGCTTGTGGTCCGGCTCCCAGGGGGAGACCACCAGCCATAGGCTTCAGGTCATTTGGAAAAAAAAAAACAGTTTCGCTGTGTAGGGAGAAACACAATCAAAAACTGAGGATCAAGGGGAAGGGTGGGGACTTAAAACAGCTGTCGCTTGATTGTGTTTCCTGTAGGGAGGAGCCTCTCATCTCTCAGGTGTGCCATCCTGGAAGATGACTAGAGAAATAGATTTTCTTTGGATGGAGCTACACTTAAAAATGTACCTGTTCAAAATTACAAACAGATTCTACTTAAGAACAAACCTTCAGTCCCTGTCTTGTTTGCACTGCCTGTATACCGCTGTTCAGAGTATATAGGGTTGTAGGTATAGGGTTTTATTTTGGGTTCCCCTAATATCCATACAAGACCCAAAGGGGCTGGTAATGGGCTGGGGTGGGGGGGGGGGGTGATGGGGTAGCCATGCCATTTTTCTCAAAGATTTTCATCCATATTGCCAGGACAAGACATGACATTAAAGCCGCAAGCAGTTTTAAATGGCTTCTTTTTTTCCTTTACAAATGTCATTTTTTGCAGGGACAGTTCTAAACACGGGAAAACACTTCACAGGCATACTTTAGACACCCCCAGGTACCATATTTAAAGGAATATTTCACTTTTGTTTTCACTTTATGCATCATTAAAATGACTGCTCCCGAAAAAACATCAGTTTTTAAAACTTCTTTTTGCATTGATACATGTCCCCTGGGGCAGGACCCGGGCCCCCAAACCTGTTTTTATGACATTAACATGCATATTGTCCGTTATAATTAGCACTTTAGATTTTGAACCTTCGCGTCCATTGTAACTAATAGGGTTCGAATGTTCGTGTGAACTTTCGGTCTGTTCGCAGGTTCTGGTGCGAACCAAACCCGGGGGTGTTCGGCTCATCCCTAGCAGTCAGTATAGTGTAGTGGACAGTACAGTGGACAGTACAGTGGTCAGTGTAGTGTAGTGGACTGTATAGCGGTTAGTGTAGTGGTCAGTACAATGGTCAGTGTAGTGGACAGTATAGTGGTCAGTGCAGTGTAGTGGACAGTATAGTGGTCAGTGCAGTGGATAGTGTAATGGTTAATGTAGTGAACAGTATAGCGGACAGTATAGTTGTTATTGCAGTGTAATGGTCAGTGTAGTGGACAATATAGTGGTCAGTAGGGATGAGCCGTACACCCCCGGGTTCGGTTCGCACCAGAACCTTCGAACGGACCGAAAGTTCGCGCAAATTTTCGAACCCTATTCGTTATAATGGACGCGAACGTTCTAAATCAAAATTGCTAATTACAACGGCCAATATGCATGTTAATGTCATAAAACAGGTTTGGGGACCCGGGTCCTGCCCCAGGGGACATATATCAATGCAAAAAGAACTTTTAAAAACTAACGTTTTTTCGGGAGCAGTCATTTTAATGATGCATAATTGACTGTCCCTGCACAAAATGACATTTGTAAAGGAAAAAAAGAAGCCATTTAAAACCACTTGCGGCTTTAATGTCATGTCTTGTCCTGGCCGCCATATGGCTGAAAATCCTTGAGAAAAATGGCATGGCTACCCCATCAACCCCCCCCCCACCCCAGCCCCTTTGGGTCTTCTATGGATATTAAGGGGGACCTCCTCTTCCTGCCTCTGTTCTGCCTCAAGTGCCCTGTCCATTATCCCACGCAGCGTATGCTCCAACAGGTGGACAAGAGGTACAGTGTCACTGATGCATGCACTGTCACTGCTCACCATCTTCGTGGCCTCCTCAAATGGTGAGAGGACAGTGCATGCATCCCTGATCATGCTCCACTGGCGTGGGGAAAAAAAGCCAAGCTCCCCTGACCCTGTCCTGGTGTCGTAGTCGCACAGGTACTCATTGATGGCCCTCTGCTGCGTGTGCAGTCGCTGCAGCATGGCCAACATTGAGTTCCACCTGGTGGGCATGTCACATATTAGGCGGTTCTTGGGCAGGTTCAGCTCCTTTTGCAGCTCAGTCAGCCGAGCACTGGCACTATAAGATCGGCGGAAATGCACACAGATTTTCCTGGCCTGCCTCAGGACATCCTGTAAGCCTGGGTACCTGCCCAAGAACCGCTGCACCACCAGGTTGAGGACGTGAGCCATACAGGGCACATGGGTGAGCTGCCCCTGTCGCAGGGCGGAGAGGAGGTTGGTGCCATTGTCAGAAACCACCATTCCTGGCTTAAGCTGGCGTGGCGTCAACCACCTCTCGGCCTGCCCCTGCAGAGCTGCCAGAACCTCTGCCCCAGTGTGGCTCCTGTCCCCCAAACACACCAGCGCAAGCACGGCATGGCATCTTTTTGCCTGCGTACTCGCGTAGCCCCTTGTACGCCTACGGAGCACCGCTGGTTCCGAGGACAGAGCACTGGAGGAAGAAGAAGAGGAGGGGGTGGAGGAGAGAGGTGTGTCACAACCAGTAGTAGCATTTTGGAGGCGTGGTGGCGGAACAACCTCCAACACTATTGCACCTTGTCCTGCATCCCTCCCAGCTGCCAATAGAGTGACCCAATGGGCCGTGAAAGAAAGATAACGTCCCTGTCCATGCCTGCTGGACCATGAGTCAGCGGTAATATGCACCTTACCGCTGACCGCCCTGTCCAGCGAGGCATGGACATTGCCTTCCACATGCCGGTAGAGAGACGGAATCGCCTTCCGTGAGAAAAAGTATGCTTGTGGTGCCCAAGTATGCTGATGTTTTGGCCACGCGAGATACGCTTGAGACAAATATTGCAAATAGCAGTGGTGCGATCTGATGCCCACACCAAAGAACTTTTGTGATAACGCGAAGAGGCAGCGCACTGCACAGGAGGAGCTCTGCGGTGTGATACAGTTGGTGTGCTGGCCTGTAGCTGGCCTCCAGGGGGCATCCTGCCTCGTTGGACATGTGACGCCGCATCCTCCTCCTCCTCCTCCTCTCTCCCTTCAGGCGCCCACGTGGAGTCAGTGACCTCATCATCCCCTCCCTCTTCACCACTAGAGCAAACCTGGCAGTAAGCTGCAGCTGGTGGAACAGTACTGCCAGATTGCTGTCCTTCATCATCCCCTCTCTCTGCGCGCACACTACTGCCTTCCTCAAGCTGGGTATCATCATCCGAGCCTTCAAATCGTTGGGCATCCTCCTGGAGCATGTACCCAACACTGTGCTCAAACAGTTCGGGGGACTCCTCAGGAGGACATGGTGGGTCTAGGGAAGGGGTGCCTGATGATGCCATTGAGTACGCGTTGGCAGCTGCTCTGCCAGTACCCTGAGCCTGGGTGAGAGAGGATGAGGAGGATGAGGAGGGCTTGGTCATCCATTCTACCAAGCCTTCGGCATGATGCGGCTCAACATGTCCAGCTGCCGAAAACAAAGACAAGCGTGTCCCATGGCCACGTGCTGATGATGATGATGCACGACCACGTCCACGACCAGCACTGTTGTCTCTAGCCACAAACACACTATAAGTCCTATGGGTTATCAGGAACTAAAGTACTCACCGAGGCCAAGATGCCGAGAGCGGTTGCCCTTGCGACTCAGCGCCCACTGTCCCTGAAGGTGGTACAGGGGACGGTTGGCACCAAGAGGCACAAGCCACCTGTTGAGTGGTGGCTAGGCGTGGATCCAGGTATAGTAGGGTAGAAGCTGGAAGACTGGCTGAGACTCCAACACTGATGGATAGACAGGCAGCAGGCTGAGGATCAAACACAAGGTTAATCAGGCACAAGTTAGAGGGTCAAACACAGGTGGGCAAGTCCAGGTAGAATGGTCAGGCGTAAGCAGGAAGGTCGAGGCAGGCTGAGGGTCAAGTACTGGTAAACAGGAGTGGAAGTCCGGTATGCAGGCCGAGGGTCAAACACAGGAGACAGACGGTAATCCGGGTAAACAAGCCAAGGGTCAAGGTTGGAGAAGGTAGAGAGGTCAAAGACAATCCGGGTCGGCAACTGGTAGGCAGGTAGATCAAGCAGGCACAGGTACAAGGACAAGGGAACAGCTGACAGACGAACCAGCGTCTGTTTGGGTGCAGAGGCCTCTCTTTTATAGGCCGGCTGGAGGTCACATGGGGCGTGCGCTAGTGCGCATGCGCGCGCGCCGCTCAGCTGGGCCGCGAGCGTGCGTGCGCCGCCACAGCGTCCCTCTATCTCTTACTATGCGCCGCAGCGCCGGACCTGTGCGCCTGCGCACTAGGGTGCGCGGCGGACAAGGTCCCTGATAGTGCCCCCCCCCTGAGGGGCGGACTCCGGACGCCCAGACTATCCATTAGTTCGGGGTGTTCCTGCTGGAAAATCTTGATTAGCCTTGGTGCATGGAAATTTCCCGATGGCTCCCAGGAGTTATCCTCCGGCGGATACCCCTTCCATTTTACTAGGTATTGTAGCTGACGACCCACCTTCCTGCACCCTAGAAGTGATTCCACCTCGAATTCTTCCATACCATCGATTGTGACGGGTGGTGGAGGAGGTTCCTCTCTGTTTGGGAAGGGACTTGGGACCAAAGGCCTCAGTAGAGATGCATGAAAAACAGGATGTATTTTGTATGCCTTAGGTAGAGAAAGCTCAAAGGCCACGGGATTCACTGCCTTTTTGACCTCAAATGGCCCAATAAATTTGGGACCCAGTTTCCGTGAAGGGCAAGAGAGCCTGAGATGAGCCGTTGACAACCACACCTTTTCTCCGACTTTGAAATGAGGGTTCTCCCTCCTTCCCCTGTTGTGATACTTTTCGTATCCCTCTTGAGCCTGTTGCATGGTCTCCTGGAGTTTTTGGAAATTGGTTTGAATAGCCTCTAGTCGTTCTTGTACAGCAGGAACTGGTGATTCAGGAAACGAGTTTGGGAGGAATGATGGGTGGAAGCCACAATTTGCCCAGAAGGGAGTTTGGTTGGTGGCTGAGTGGGAGGAATTGTTGTACGCGAATTCTGCGTATGCCAGCAGGGAGGACCAGTCATCTTGTGCAGAGGAGCAGAAGCAGCGTAAATATTGCTCGAGCGTTTGGTTGGTACGCTCCGTTTGGCCATTGCTCTGTGGATGGTAGGCCGAGGAAAGACAGGCCTTAATTCCTAAGGTTTTGCAGAGTTCCTTCCAAAACTTTGAGGTGAATTGTGAACCTCTGTCAGAGACAATGCTCCTGGGAACCCCATGGAGCCTGACGACCTCTTTAATAAAAATGTTGGCAGTCTCAAGGGCAGAGGGAGTACCAACCATGGGCAGGAAGTGGCCCATTTTAGACAGCCGATCAACCACTACCAGTATGGTGGAAAAGCCTTCTGAGGGGGGTAGTTCCACAATAAAGTCCATTGAAATGTCCGCCCATGGACGTTCCGGGATGGGTAATGGCCTCAATAACCCCCAGGGCTTGGTTTTAGGACCCTTGTTTCGTTGGCACGGGACACAGGAAGAGATGTAGGTACGGCAGTCCTGCCTCCAGCCTGGCCACCAGAAGGTGCGTGAGATAAGTTCAGCTGTCTTTCGGTTTCCGAAGTGACCTGCCAGTTTGTGGTCATGGAGAGTCTTCAAGACCAAAGGTCTTATTTCTAGAGGTACAAAGATCCTATCCCGAGACCAGAATAGGTCTTCACGTTTCTCTAGGGTAGACACAATGGGATCCTGGCAATGAGCTGAGGCAGTGAGGAGAGAAGTAGATAGATCTACTGGAGTAAGAAGCAGAAAATTTTGGGGGGCCAAAATGGTACTTGGTTCCGATACTTGAGAGGATTCCGGGGAGATTCGGGAGAGTGCATCTGCTTTGCCGTTTTTGGACCCCGGCCGGTAGGAGATGTGGAAGGTGAACCTTGAAAAAAAAAGTGCCCAGCGGGCTTGACGGGGCCTCAACCGTTTGGCGGTACGTAAATATTCGAGGTTCTTATGATCAGTAAAAATAGTAATTGGGTGGGTTGCCCCCTCGAGAAGGTACCTCCATTCTTCCAAAGCGGCTTTAATGGCCAGTAACTCACGATCACCGACATCATAATTTCTTTCGGACGGGCTCAATTTCCGGGAGGCAAAGGCCACTGGGTGAAGGAGGGCTTTTGGCCCGTGACGTTGTGAAAGGATGGCACCTGTGGCTGATTCCGAGGCGTCTACTTCTAGTACAAAGGGAAGTAGAGGGTCCGGATGTCGTAGAATGGGAGCAGAGGTGAAGAGGGTCTTTAATTTGGTGAAGGCATCCTGGGCTTCCTGGGACCATTGGAAACGGCCATGCTGTTGGGTTAGACGGGTGATGGGAGCAACAATAGTAGAGAACCCGATGATGAACCTCCGATAAAAATTAGCAAACCCAATGAAACGTTGGACGGCCTTTTTGTCCTTGGGGGCTGACCATTCTACTACAGCCTTGACCTTTTGGGGATCCATTGCAGTGCCTTTGGTAGAAATGATAAATCCCAAAAACTGTACAGTAGTCTTCTCAAATTCACACTTCTCGGCCTTAAGGTATAGTTGATGGGTTCTAAGGATGGTAAGTACTCTCCTAACGTGTTTCCGATGCAGATCCAGGGTGGCTGAGAAAATGAGGATATCATCCAAGTATACGACCAAGAAGTCGTCCAGGTGCTCCCTAAAGATGTCATTCACCAGATGTTGAAAGGTGGCTGGAGCATTGCACAGGCCAAATGGCATCACTAAATATTCATAATGGCCAAACCTGGACCTGAAGGCTGTCTTCCACTCATCACCTGCGCGGATCCTGACAAGATTATAGGCGCCCCTTAAGTCAAGCTTGGAAAAAACTTTAGCCGATCGGAAACGTTGGAGGAGCTCAGGAATTAGAGGTAATGGGTACCGTTTTTTTACAGTGATTTTATTAAGCTCCCTATAGTCGATGCAGAGTCGGAGTGACCCATCCTTCTTCCCCACAAAAAAAATGCCAGCCCCGGCCGGAGAGGTAGAGGGCCGAATGAAGCCCTTTTCAAGGTTTTCGTCGATGTAGATTTTCAACGCCTTTAATTCAGTTTCAGATAACGGAAATATGCGCCCGAAAGGAATCTCGGAGCCAGTGAGTAGTTCAATGGGGCAGTCATAAGCCCGGTGAGGTGGTAGATGGTCGGCCTTTTTTTTATCGAACACATCCTTGAAGTCCTGGTAGACTGGCGGAATGTGCTGGAGGTTCTCTGGTGCCGAGATGACTGCCAGATGGCAGCTCGGAGCTGGGGAGAGGCAATGTTGGTAACAGTAGGGAGAAGAGAAGGAGACCTCCTTCCGGTCCCAATGGATTTGGGGATCATGGGCCTGTAACCAGGGGAGTCCAAGGATGATGGGAGACATTGGGGTGGAAATCAGATCGAATCGTAACAGTTCCTGGTGACCGGAGTCTGTAGTGGTGAGAATAGGTGGAGTCTCCTGGACTACTGGTCCTGAGTGTGGAAGGGACCCGTCAGCCAAGTGAACCAGTAAGGGTCTTTCTTATTTAAACAAGGGATATGCCATTCGTTGGCGATGGAGATGTCCAGGAAACAACTGCAGGCACCCGAATCAATTACGGCCGGTAGCCGAATCTTCTTTCCCGCCAGCTGTAGGGAGACAGAAAGAGTCACGTAAGCCTGGACAAGGTTAATGGTTTGACAGTTCATAGTAGGTTGAGGTGGCAACTTACTGGGCCGGATGGGACAGTTCAGTAGGTAGTGTCCGGAACCCCCGCAGTAGAGGCACAGATTAGATCTGCGTCTGCGCTGTCTTTCTTCCTGGGAAAGCCGGGGGCGAACTAAGCCTAGTTGCATGGGCTCCCCCTCCGGAGCCGGTGTGCCTGGAGAAAAGGAGGAGGCAGGGTATGCAGGCGGAGCCCTAGGGGGTACCCACACTGGTCGGGGATTTTGTAGGCGCTCGGAACGCCGTTCCCGCAAGCGTCGGTCCAGTTTGGTGGCCAGTTGGATTAACTCCTCCAGGGTTGTGGGGGTCTCAACACGAGCTAATTCATCCTTCAGGGTCTCGTTCAGCCCCAGCCGATATTGATAACGGAGTGCTGCCTCATTCCAGGTAGTGTCGGCTGACCACTTGCGGAATTCCGCCGTGTAGTCCTCCACTAGCCTTTTACCCTGGGAGAGGGTATGTAGGGTGGCTTCGGCTGTGGCAGAACGCTGGGGATCATCATAAAGTTGGCCCATTGCTTCAAAGAAGGAGTCTACGGTGTTTAACAGGGGGTTCCTCTGCTCCATGAGGCCGTGGGCCCAGGTCTGGGGTTCCTCTGATAGCAGTGCATGATAAATCCTACTTTTACAATCTCTGAAGAGAAGGTTCGGGGCTGTAAGGCAAGGTATAAGGTGCAGGCGTTTTTGAAGGACCTGAACTTCCTGCGATCGCCTGAAAATCGCTCAGGTACTGGTACCTTGGGTTCGGGTACAGCCATCATCATGGCAGGTGGAGCTTGGGCTGGTGGTGTAGAACTTCCACTGGCTGATCCAGGAGCTGGGCTTGCTGGAAGAGAAGCAGCTGCCAACTGTTGGAGGCGGCTGTCCATTTGTACATAGCCTTCTTGCAGTTTTTGTACAGCTTCCATGAGGGCAGATACCTGTTGGCATAGCATCTCCAGAGGAGATCCCGCTCTGTTGGCCTCTGTGGCTGGTTCGTACTATCAGGAACTAAAGTACTCACCGAGGCCAAGATGCCGAGAGCGGTTGCCCTTGCGACTCAGCGCCCACTGTCCCTGAAGGTGGTACAGGGGACGGTTGGCACCAAGAGGCACAAGCCACCTGTTAAGTGGTGGCTAGGCGTGGATCCAGGTATAGTAGGGTAGAAGCTGGAAGACTGGCTGAGACTCCAACACTGATGGATAGACAGGCAGCAGGCTGAGGATCAAACACAAGGTTAATCAGGCACAAGCAAGAGGGTCAAACACAGGTGAGCAAGTCCAGGTAGAATGGTCAGGTGTAAGCAGGAAGGTCGAGGCAGGCTGAGGGTCAAGTACTGGTAAAACAGGAGTGGAAGTCCGGTATGCAGGCCGAGGGTCAAAACACAGGAGATAGACGGTAATCCGGGTAAACAAGCCAAGGGTCAAGGTTGGAAAAGGTAGAGAGGTCAAAGACAATCCGGGTCGGCAACTGGTAGGCAGGTAGATCAAGCAGGCACAGGTACAAGGACAAGGGAACAGCTGACAGACGAACCAGCGTCTGTTTGGGTGCAGAGGCCTCTCTTTTATAGGCCGACTGGAGATCACATGGGGCGTGCGCTAGTGCGCATGCGCACGCCGCTCAGCTGGGCCGCGAGCGTGCGTGCGCCGCCACAGCGTCCCTCTATCTCTTACTATGCGCCGCAGCGCCGGACCTGTGCGCCTGCGCACTAGGGTGCGCGGCGGACAAGGTCCCTGATATGTGTGCTGCCACAAACACACTATAAGTCCTATGGTTGCTGCTGACACAAAGACACTATAGGTACTATATGTGTGCTGCTGTCAAGAAAATATAGGAGCTATGTGTGCTGCCACAAACACACTATAAGTCCTATGTGTGCTGCTGCCACAAAGACACTATAGGTACTATATGTGTGCTGCTGACAAGAAAATATAGAAGCTATGTGTGCTGCCACAAACACACTATAAGTCCTATGGTTGCTGCTGACACAAAGACACTATAGGTACTATATGTGTGCTGCTGACAAGAAAATATAGGAGCTATGTGTGCTGCCACAAACACACTATAAGTCCTATGGGTGCTGCTGACACAAAGACACTATAGGTACTATATGTGTGCTGCTGTCAAGAAAATATAGGAGCTATGTGTGCTGCCACAAACACACTATAAGTCCTATGGGTGCTGCTGACACAAAGACACTATAGGTACTATGTGTGTGCTGCTGTCAAGAAAATATAGGAGCTATGTGTGCTGCCACAAACACACTATAAGTCCTATGTGTGCTGCTGCCACAAAGACACTATAGGTACTATATGTGTGCTGCTGACAAGAATATATAGGAGCTATGTGTGCTGCCACAAACACACTATAAGTCCTATGGGTGCTGCTGACACAAAGACACTATAGGTACTATATGTGTGTGCTGCTGTCAAGAAAATATAGGAGCTATGTGTGCTGCCACAAACACACTATAAGTCCTATGGGTGCTGCTGACACAAAGACACTATAGGTATTATATGTGTGCTGCTGTCAAGAAAATATAGTAGCTATGTGTGCTGCCACAAACACAATATGGCTCCTATAAATCCCTGCCTGGGATGGGACAGAAGGTTGGGACAGAAGTTGGGGTGCAATGCTGTGCTAACAGCACTGCGGTTGGTGCTACTGCTATGCTGTACTAACAGCACGCACACACCAGACTAATCCCCAGCAGCAGCTAATATCACACTCACTGTGCAATCAGCAGCAATGAATGATCAGTATTCAGTAATGATGAATGACTCAGGTAGCAATGGTTTAGCAAAGAAATAGCAATCAAAGACAAAATCAGCAGACTGCTCTCCCTAAAGCCGGAACACATGTGACCGGGGCCGACGGCGTGGCGGCCTTTTAAATGGTGGGGCGTGTACTAAAGCCCCTGAGCTTTAATTGGCTACAGGCGTCCTGCCTGTAGCCAATTATTGATCTCCTATTTTCCGGCGCTGTGATTGGCCAAGCATGCGGGGTCACAGTGCATGCTTGGCCAATCATCAGCTAGCAATGCACTGCGCCGGCCGCAATGTGATGCGAACGGCCCAAATAGTTCTGGGCTCGCCGAGCGAGCGAACGCCCGGTGCTCGATTCGAACGTGGGTTCGAATCGAGCACCGGGCCCATCCCTAGTGGTCAGTGGACAGTGTAATGGTCAGTGGACAGTGTAGTGGTCAGTGGACAGTGTAGTGGTCAGTGGACAGTGTAGTGGGTATTGTAAACATTTCGCTAGAATAAATATAAAGAGAATTTCGCGCAATATATAGCTAAAAATAAAGTGCAATATGGAATAATCCAATAATATAAATACAATAGTGATATCAATACTACTGGTGAGAAATAATAAATAATACAGTATTAATAAGCATCAATATCTACATTAAGTAGTAAATAAAGTGACGGGTGCATATGTGCAAAACCTTATTAAAAGTACCCTATAAGGTGCTGTGGGATGAAGATAAAAATAAATTCAAACAATCAAATAGATTCAAACAATCATAGTGCATTCAAGTGCTATGCGATTAAAGTGCTATGCAATTAGATGATTAATAATGTAACGTCAAATAATGGATGAGTAATCAATGACAGATGAATGGTTATCAGATGCTAGTGGAAAAAATATTAGATAAATAAATAAATATATATAGTCCCAGGTTGGATAAAATATATATGAATAAAACAGTGTCCAAGTTAGTCCATCCGGTCCTGATGATATATATAGTCAGGTACCGTATTCGCTCTAATTATGCAGTAATAATATATTCCATTCATTCAGGTTATCAGCATTAACTGCATGATATGGATATTAAATCCTGTATATTTTCTGCAGCGGGTACTTGGTCCTGATTTTCATAAAATTCAATCCAATCGCTAGTCTCTCAAAACTCTCACCTCAAATATGAAAGATTGTAGCTTTTCGGGCATATCCTATAGCCCCATGGATTGTGGATACAAGTTGTTCAGCATAAAACTCAAATATGAAAGATTGTAGCTTTTCGGGCATATCCTATAGCCCCATGGATTGTGGATACAAGTTGTTCAGCATAAAACTGGTAAGAGTAAAAAACTTCTCCTTTAAGAACGTTTAAAATCTTGATTCCTGCAGTGCTCAGTGTCAAAGTATGACAGAGGGCAAAGAAACAAGAAAGGGAAGCCTCCACTAGTGTAGTATCTTGGTTAAATATGGGCAAGTTTATTTAAGTACAGTGGGTGGACTCTTACATTAAAATCAAGGTTTAAAAGCAAAAAAACGGCATAGACATATATAGAAGTAAGTAGCTCCTAGGCGTTCTCAGCGCCTTCTCACGTCTCACGTCTCCTCTGCCTACGGCCACTCCCTACGCGTTACGACACGTCACGTGTCTTCATCTGGGGAACCGGATTGGCTAACTGGGCTTTGTTTATATTGTGTACAACCGGAAGTTAGTATTCGGCCATCTTAGTTGTGGTCAGGTATCTACTAGGCGGCGGCCATTTTACCGGTGGTATACTTATTAAGGCGGATGTGTTTTCAACAGTGCGTTCCACCTCTGCGTTCCACCAATTATGGCGGCCATTATCTTGTAGATTAATGGGTTGTTAAGGCGGATATGTTTTCAACAATGTATTCCACCTCTGCATTCCACCATTATGGCAGCCATTATCTTGTAGATTAGTAGATTGTTAATATGTGGCAACAATATTAAGGTATCTAACAGGAATCTTATAATGCAAATAGTATTATTGCGTCCCGGGACCTAATAGTGTCATGGTCATATTTTACTGTCCCTGTTTACTGAGTAGAGTATATATGTTAATAGAAGCCACATATGTTCCGTATTTATAATAATACATATCAGTAATGCATATAGGTTACTCCTAATGATTATGGTGGTGTTCTTATTAAATTGCCATAGGTAATAGACCATAGGGAAATTATTGCTAAAACTAGATAAATAATTTTAAAATGAATAATGTCCTATATATAAATGGTCTGTTTAGTCCCAGTATATAGATACTGATATTGCTAAAATTAGATTGGTAATTTAATGCTGGGTAATATCCTGTATATAAAAGGTCTGTTTATTCCCAATACATGGATACTGATATTGCCATGTCATCGGACATTGTATAGATGTAATGGATACCAAAGCTATTATACAGTAAAAGTATTTAAATAATTAAAATAATGTTAATAAAATCTATGGTACATGAAATGCACCATGAGTAATGTGTAATATTCTACCAGGTGTACCCTAAGTACATATGTAGAATGATATCTAGATATAATATCTAGGATGTTAGAGTGAGAGAAAGCCTTGAGGTACCTTCAATTAAAAATATAGTACATATAAAAACAATCCATCATATTTGATCGATATATATAATAAAACAGAAAACAAATCGGCCTCTCTATAGGCTGTATGTATATATAAAGTGTTATGATGGATCGTGCAATAAAATAGATAAAATATAAGTGCTATAGTAGGTTTGTGTTGAGACATATTTTTAGGGTGTTGTTTCATCCACTGACTTCTTGTATGTATTAGTGTGGGTATATGAATACTAGCTCCTTCTTTCAGGGTATATGTTCCAGAGTTGTTCAGAAGTTACTTAAAAAACAGTTCAGATCGAACTCGACATTGAGTCCTCCAGGGGTGAGAGTACGCATGGTGTGAATCCATCTCGATTCTTTTTGGCTTATTGTTCGTATTTTGTGGCTGCCTCTCCATGCTTTATTATATTTCTCTATTCCCCAAAATTGTAGGGAAGATGGGTCTTTATTGTGTTTTAAAGCAAAGTGTTTTGACACGTTATGTTTAGGGAACCCGCGTCTGATATTTCGCACATGTTCCTCTATTCTTACTTTTAGTGCCCTTTTTGTTCTTCCCACATATTGGAGATTGCAACTGCATTGTAGTACATACACGACTCCCTCTGTATTGCAGCCTATAAAGTCTCTTATTTTGTGAGTTTGTCCCGTGTTGGTGGCCGTGAAGTCCATTCTCTTCTTTTGGGGTTTTTGTGTATGTCTACAAACGTAACAGTTGCGACAAGGATAGAATCCCTTCCCAGAAAAGAATGTAAAAGTTGGTTTTGGTGGCGGTTCTACTACCGATTTTACTACTAGGTCCCTGATAGTAGGGGCTCTAGTGTAAATTATATTTGGTTTCTGTGGTAGTATAGTTTTTAGATCCTTGTCCCTCTTCAAGATGTGCCAATGCCTCTCTATTAGCTTGGCTACATCTTTATACTGTATGTTGTAGTCCAGAATCAGACAGGGTGCCTCATTTTGATAGCTTTTTTTTGGTTTATTCTGAAGCATGATTGTTCTGTCCATTTTGCTTACATCCTGTATTTGTTTCTCTATCCATTGTTCATCGTATCCTTTTGTTTTAAATCTTTCTCCTATTTGTTTTGCCTGGATTTGGTAGTCTTCTTCTTTCGTGCAATTACGTTTTAGTCTTATTAGTTGCCCCTTTGGTATATTATATAACCATGGTTTATGGTGGCAACTATTAAGGGAGAGGTAGCTATTGGTATCTACATTTTTGAAGAAGGTTTTAGTTACTATTTTATTTCCATCCAGACTGATTTTCAGATCCAGAAAGTCCACCTCTTTTTCATCAATTTTCCATACCAGTTTGATATTATTTTCGTTTTCGTTTAGTCGCGTGAGAAATAATTCTAACGCATTTCTGTCTCCGTTCCACACGATAATTACATCATCGATGTATCTTTTATACAAAGTGAGTTCTGCTGGGGTATCCTTATATATTGTTTCTTCTTCCCATTGGGCCATGAATGCATTTGCCACTCCCGGGGCAAATTTGGCACCCATGGCAATGCCTATGGCCTGTTTGTAATAGGTCTGGTTGTGCCAGAAGTAGTTATATTTGAGGCAGAAATCCAGACATTTGATGAGGTATTTTCTTTGTTTACATATGTAATTACTGTAATTCCTCAATAGCCATTTGGTGGCTGAACAAGCATTATGGTGTTGTACTATCGTGTATAACGATGTGACATCTGCTGTCGCTAGTATGGTCCTCCCCTCCAATACTGGTGTTGTCTCTAGGAGTTGTAATATATGTTTGGTATCTTTGAGGTAGGCTTTCGTCTGTTGTACCGCTGGTTGGATATAGCGATCTATATACTGCCCCATTCGCGACGTTAGGGAATCTATCCCATTAACGATTGGTCTTCCTGGGGGGTTTTCTTTACACTTATGTATTTTGGGCACAGTATATATTATGGGTATCCTACAAGTTTCCGGTATAAGATATTTGGATTCTTTAGTGTTAAGGATCTCTTTCTTTATTCCTAGTTTCACCAGTAATTCCAATTCTTTTTTGTATTTTGCAGTCGGGTTACCCAATAATTTGATATACGTTACTTCATCATTAAGTTGTCTGTTCAGTTCATTCTGATATTGTTCTTTAGACTGTAGTACTATTGCTCCTCCCTTGTCAGCCGGTCTGATTACTAGATCTTTTCTCTCCGCTAACTTTTTGATTCCCTTTTTGATGTGTATAGGATCAGATATATTCTTAAGTTTCAGAGACTCCAGGTCTTGTAAAACTAGATTTTTGAACACTTCTATGTGTTGGTTATTCGATACTTGAGGGTTATACACCGAATTGTTACGTAACGTACTATGTATCACCGTGGGAGATGTGTTTCTTTCCTCATTTTGGGGTCTCCATGGTTTATTCATGATACATTTTTTGATGTTAATTTTTCTAATGTATTTTTGTATTCCTATGTACGTATTAAATTTATTTAGGTTTTTAATCGGGGCATGCTTCAAGCCCTTATCTAATACCGCTAACTCCTCTGTTGTAATGGATATATTGCTAAGATTGACTACATTTTCTCCAACTATTCTCTTTTTCGTTTGGATTCTCTTTCCCGCTCGTTTTCCTCTCTTCGTTCTGGGCTGTTTCTGTGTTCTTCTTGTGGGCGTCTCCGTTCTGGACTGTTTCTGTATTCTTCTTGTGGGCGTCTCCTTGGTGAACGGTTTGGTTCGTAGATTTGTCTCCGAGGAGAGTATTCTCTCCTCTCCCGATCTAAAAAAGGTCGCTGTGTGTTGTATTCATATTGACTCCCATAATTATACTGATTATCATGTTGTTCATGGTAATCTCTTAAAGTGTCATATCTATTGTATGTGGGTATTGGTGCTCTTCCATATCCTCCATAGTTCTCATATTGGTGAGGTGGCCCTCTATATTCCCGTTGGTTTCTCTCGTTGTGATTCCAATTATTAAAAGGTTTTTTAAAAGGTTTTTTAAAAGGTTTTTTTCCTTTTTTCTTTGGCGTTTGTTGTCCGTATCCGTTATTGGGTCTTTGGTTGTTTTGTGATCTTGGTGTTTCAGGATACCTATCTCTTTCATCCCATCTTGGTGGGTTATATGTGTGTGAAGTTGTTGGATCCTGAATTCTGACCTCCTTTTCCGGTGTCGAGTACGTTGAGGCCGGTAGTGTCTGTTCTATTTTTGTCTGCCATTTAAACACTTGATCAGTTTTGTAGTCTGTTGTATCTCTTATGTATTTTTTAATCTTTCTCTGCTGTGCTTCCAAGTCTTTGGTGATTAGGTCTTTGTTTAATTGTGTTGCGAGTTTTTTAAAATCTGCCGATTCTTTGTATGGTTCTAGTTTTTGTTTAATATCTTCAATTTGTGATCAAGTGTTTAAATGGCAGACAAAAATAGAACAGACACTACCGGCCTCAACGTACTCGACACCGGAAAAGGAGGTCAGAATTCAGGATCCAACAACTTCACACACATATAACCCACCAAGATGGGATGAAAGAGATAGGTATCCTGAAACACCAAGATCACAAAACAACCAAAGACCCAATAACGGATACGGACAACAAACACCAAAGAAAAAAGAAAAAAACCTTTTAAAAAACCTTTTAAAAAACCTTTTAATAATTGGAATCACAACGAGAGAAACCAACGGGAATATAGAGGGCCACCTCACCAATATGAGAACTATGGAGGATATGGAAGAGCACCAATACCCACATACAATAGATATGACACTTTAAGAGATTACCATGAACAACATGATAATCAGTATAATTATGGGAGTCAATATGAATACAACACACAGCGACCTTTTTTAGATCGGGAGAGGAGAGAATACTCTCCTCGGAGACAAATCTACGAACCAAACCGTTCACCAAGGAGACGCCCACAAGAAGAATACAGAAACAGTCCAGAACGGAGACGCCCACAAGAAGAACACAGAAACAGCCCAGAACGAAGAGAGGAAAACGAGCGGGAAAGAGAATCCAAACGAAAAAGAGAATAGTTGGAGAAAATGTAGTCAATCTTAGCAATATATCCATTACAACAGAGGAGTTAGCGGTATTAGATAAGGGCTTGAAGCATGCCCCGATTAAAAACCTAAATAAATTTAATACGTACATAGGAATACAAAAATATATTAGAAAAATTAACATCAAAAAATGTATCATGAATAAACCATGGAGACCCCAAAATGAGGAAAGAAACACATCTCCCACGGTGATACATAGTACGTTACGTAACAATTCGGTGTATAACCCTCAAGTATCGAATAACCAACACATAGAAGTGTTCAAAAATCTAGTTCTACAAGACCTGGAGTCTCTGAAACTTAAGAATATATCTGATCCTATACACATCAAAAAGGGAATCAAAAAGTTAGCGGAGAGAAAAGATCTAGTAATCAGACCGGCTGACAAGGGAGGAGCAATAGTACTACAGTCTAAAGAACAATATCAGAATGAACTGAACAGACAACTTAATGATGAAGTAACGTATATCAAATTATTGGGTAACCCGACTGCAAAATACAAAAAAGAATTGGAATTACTGGTGAAACTAGGAATAAAGAAAGAGATCCTTAACACTAAAGAATCCAAATATCTTATACCGGAAACTTGTAGGATACCCATAATATATACTGTGCCCAAAATACATAAGTGTAAAGAAAACCCCCCAGGAAGACCAATCGTTAATGGGATAGATTCCCTAACGTCGCGAATGGGGCAGTATATAGATCGCTATATCCAACCAGCGGTACAACAGACGAAAGCCTACCTCAAAGATACCAAACATATATTACAACTCCTAGAGACAACACCAGTATTGGAGGGGAGGACCATACTAGCGACAGCAGATGTCACATCGTTATACACGATAGTACAACACCATAATGCATGTTCAGCCACCAAATGGCTATTGAGGAATTACAGTAATTACATATGTAAACAAAGAAAATACCTCATCAAATGTCTGGATTTCTGCCTCAAGTATAACTACTTCTGGCACAACCAGACCTATTACAAACAGGCCATAGGCATTGCCATGGGTGCCAAATTTGCCCCGGGAGTGGCAAATGCATTCATGGCCCAATGGGAAGAAGAAACAATATATAAGGACACCCCAGCAGAACTCACTTTGTATAAAAGATACATCGATGATGTAATTATCGTGTGGAACGGAGACAGAAATGCGTTAGAATTATTTCTAACGCGACTAAACGAAAACGAAAATAATATCAAACTGGTATGGAAAATTGATGAAAAAGAGGTGGACTTTCTGGATCTGAAAATCAGTCTGGATGGAAATAAAATAGTAACTAAAACCTTCTTCAAAAATGTAGATACCAATAGCTACCTCTCCCTTAACAGTTGCCACCACAAACCATGGTTATATAATATACCAAAGGGGCAACTAATAAGACTAAAACGTAATTGCACGAAAGAAGAAGACTACCAAATCCAGGCAAAACAAATAGGAGAAAGATTTAAAACAAAAGGATACGATGAACAATGGATAGAGAAACAAATACAGGATGTAAGCAAAATGGACAGAACAATCATGCTTCAGAATAAACCAAAAAAAAGCTATCAAAATGAGGCACCCTGTCTGATCCTGGACTACAACATACAGCATAAAGATGTAGCCAAGCTAATAGAGAGGCATTGGCACATCTTGAAGAGGGACAAGGATCTAAAAACTATACTACCACAGAAACCAAATATAATTTACACTAGAGCCCCTACTATCAGGGACCTAGTAGTAAAATCGGTAGTAGAACCGCCATCAAAACCAACTTTTACATTCTTTTCTGGGAAGGGATTCTATCCTTGTCGCAACTGTTACGTTTGTAGACATACACAAAAACCCCAAAAGAAGAGAATGGACTTCACGGCCACCAACACGGGACAAACTCACAAAATAAGAGACTTTATAGGCTGCAATACAGAGGGAGTCGTGTATGTACTACAATGCAGTTGCAATCTCCAATATGTGGGAAGAACAAAAAGGGCATTAAAAGTAAGAATAGAGGAACATGTGCGAAATATCAGACGCGGGTTCCCTAAACATAACGTGTCAAAACACTTTGCTTTAAAACACAATAAAGACCCATCTTCCCTACAATTTTGGGGAATAGAGAAATATAATAAAGCATGGAGAGGCAGCCACAAAATACGAACAATAAGCCAAAAAGAATCGAGATGGATTCACACCATGCGTACTCTCACCCCTGGAGGACTCAATGTCGAGTTCGATCTGAACTGTTTTTTAAGTAACTTCTGAACAACTCTGGAACATATACCCTGAAAGAAGGAGCTAGTATTCATATACCCACACTAATACATACAAGAAGTCAGTGGATGAAACAACACCCTAAAAATATGTCTCAACACAAACCTACTATAGCACTTATATTTTATCTTGCACGATCCATCGTAACACTTTATATATGCATACAGCCTATAGAGAGGCCAATTTGTTTTCTGTTTTATTATATATATCGATCAAATATGATGGATTGTTTTTATATGTACTATATTTTTTTATATGTACTATATTTTTAATTGAAGGTACCTCAAGGCTTTCTCTCACTCTAACATCCTAGATATTATATCTAGATATCATTCTACATATGTACTTAGGGTACACCTGGTAGAATATTACACATTTCTCATGGTGCACTTCATGTACCATAGATTTTATTAACAATATTTTAATTATTTAAATACTTTTACTGTATAATAACTTTGGTATCCATTACATCTATACAATGTCCGATGACATGGCAATATCAGTATCCATGTATTGGGAATAAACAGACCTTTTATATACAGGATATTATCCAGCATTAAATTACCAATCTAATTTTAGCAATATCAGTATCTATATACTGGGACTAAACAGACCATTTATATATAGGACATTATTCATTTTAAAATTATTTATCTAGTTTTAGCAATAATTTCCCTATGGTCTATTACCTATGGCAATTTAATAAGAACACCACCATAATCATTAGGAGTAACCTATATGCATTACTGATATGTATTATTATAAATACGGAACATATGTGGCTTCTATTAACATATATACTCTACTCAGGTGGGGACAGTATAATATGACCATGACACTATTAGGTCCCGGGACGCAATAATACTATTTGCATTATAAGATTCCTGTTAGATACCTTAATATTGTTGCCACACATTAACAATCTACTTATCTACAAGATAATGGCTGCCATAATGGTGGAATGCAGAGGTGGAATACATTGTTGAAAACATATCCGCCTTAACAACCCATTAATCTACAAGACAATGGCCGCCATAATTGGTGGAACGCAGAGGTGGAACGCACTGTTGAAAACACATCCGCCTTAATAAGTATACCACCGGTAAAATGGCCGCCGCCTAATAGATACCTGACCACAATTAAGATGGCCGAATACTAACTTCCGGTTGTACACAATATAAACAAAGCCCAGTTAGCCAATCCGGTTCCCCAGATGAAGACACGTGACGTGTCGTAACGCGTAGGGAGTGGCCGTAGGCAGAGGAGACGTGAGACGTGAGAAGGCGCTGAGAACGCCTAGGAGCTACTTACTTCTATATATGTCTATGCCGTTTTTTTGCTTTTAAACCTTGATTTTAATGTAAGAGTCCACCCACTGTACTTAAATAAACTTGCCCATATTTAACCAAGATACTACACTATTGGAGGCTTCCCTTTCTTGTTTCTTTGCCCTTTGTCATACTTTGACACTGAGCACTGCAGGAATCAAGATTTTAAACGTTCTTAAAGGAGAAGTTTTTTACTCTTACCAGTTTTATGCTGAACAACTTGTATCCACAATCCATGGGGCTATAGGATATGCCCGAAAAGCTACAATCTTTCATATTGGAGTTTTATGCTGAACAACTTGTATCCACAATCCATGGGGCTATAGGATATGCCCGAAAAGCTACAATCTTTCATATTTGAGGTGAGAGTTTTGAGAGACTAGCGATTGGATTGAATTTTATGAAAATCAGGACCAAGTACCCGCTGCAGAAAATATACAGGATTTAATATCCATATCATGCAGTTAATGCTGATAACCTGAATGAATGGAATATATTATTACTGCATAATTAGAGCGAATACGGTACCTGACTATATATATCATCAGGACCGGATGGACTAACTTGGACACTGTTTTATTCATATATATTTTATCCAACCTGGGACTATATATATTTATTTATTTATTTAATATTTTTTCCACTAGCATCTGATAACCATTCATCTGTCATTGATTACTCATCCATTATTTGACGTTTCACTATTAATCATCTAATTGCATAGCACTTTAATCGCATAGCACTTGAATGCACTATGATTGTTTGAATCTATTTGATTGTTTGAATTTATTTTTACCTTCATCCCACAGCACCTTACAGGGTACTTTTAATAAGGTTTTGCACATATGCACCCGTCACTTTATTTACTACTTAATGTAGATATTGATGCTTATGAATACTGTATTATTTATTATTTCTCACCAGTAGTATTGATATCACTATTGTATTTATATTATTGGATTATTCCCTATTGCACTTTATTTTTAGCTATATATTGCGCGAAATTCTCTTTATATTCATTACTATTTTGTGTATTTGTGAACACACCACATTTTGCAGCAGAGCACTATTTATTTATTTACTTTTGACTACTTCATATACTCCAAGTAGCGCGAGGGACACATATCCTCCATGAGTCGAAGAATTGATGAGAACTAATGCATTGACGGAAGGAGTTGGCTTGGGACGAAATCTTTTTAGAGGGTGTGGCAGAAAAAAGCGTTTGCCTATCTCTAGTGGGAGACCTAACCAAATAAAAAGTCCCCACCAACAATCATAAAAGGCTGTGCACGATATTGAGGGGAGTCAAAAAGGCCATTGAGGAAATCGATCTGACCTGTATTATGGGCGTAGAGGTTAACAAGGGTAAGAGAGGTATTCAGATATTGACAATCTAAAATGAGGTATCTCTGATGAGGGTCAACATGGGAGTCTTTAACCTTTATAGGACACAATTTTTTAACCAGAATCGCCACTCCTGCCTTGCCCGTGGAGTCAGAGGCAAGGATAGAGAGGCGGAAAAACTTGGAGGCAAATTTAAGTGAATTATCTGCCCTGAAATGGGTTTTCGGCATCATTTTGACGTCAGTGCCTGAGGCCCTGAAGTCCTTCAGGGCCAGCCAGCATTTATGGATGGAGCCCAAGCCCTTCACATTATACAACATGATCTTTAAAGCCATGTATACAGACTAAATAGAATGGCTTGAGTAAGAGGTACAAAAATGCGAAACAGCAAAACGTAAATAACAGTGGGACAAATGTCTATCTGTCTATAAACATCTTTGGTGACACCCACTTTGGTAACTAGAGGATATTAAGCATATCCTGTAATAATGCAACCGCAAGTTAAAGCAACATAAACATTGCAGTATCAACCTATAGAGCTGATCTATAGAGATGGACATAATAGGAAAAATAACAGTATACAGAAAAAAAAAGAACTTAAGTTCTCGATAACCTGAGGGATATACACACCTCAGGAGACCTGGGATACAGTCCAAGGTCAAATAGGAATGTGTACGGGTGACCATCAGAAGGTTCTGCGTGGAGAGATGGAAAGGTCCGACTGCTCACCTTATGAACTTGAAAACATTAAGGATAAATTGACAACAGACCCTTATCCGAGCACGCAACCTGGCAGGCCGCAGGAAAAGAGGGGGGACGAGAGAGTGCCCCCCCTCCTGAACTGTACCAGGCCACATACCCTCAACATTGGGGAGGATGCTTTAGGGGGTCTGTGACCCCTCAAAGCACCATGTCCCCATGTTGATGAGGAGAAGGGTCTCATCTCCACAACCCTGGCCGGTGGTTGTGGGGGTCTGCGGGCGGGGGGCTTATCATAATCTGGAAGCCCCTATTAACAAGGGGACACCCAGATCCCGCCCCCCTGTTTGAAATGGTAATACAAAAGTACCCCACCATTTCACATAGAAAATTTAAAAAATTGTTAACAAACACTGACACCGTTGGGAAAATTCCTTTATTAAAAATCTGACCCCTACTCCCCCTGTGACGCAACGCAAGGGGGGAGCTGGGCTTCCCCAGTGACGTACGGGTGACCCCGCCCCCCTCTGATGTAACGGAAACCTGCGTTACATCAGAGGGGGTGGGGTCACCCATACATCACTGGGGAAGCCCAGCTTTTCCCTTGTGTCAGAGGGGGCGGGGTCACCCTTACATTACTGGGGAAGCCTGGGTTTCCCCAGTGATGTACGGGTGACCCCGCACCCCTCTGATGCAACGCTGTGCTGGACATCGTTGGAAGAGATCAGCCATCACTGGACCCCGGAGAAGAGATCACCCATCAATGGATAGCAAGAGTGGATTACCACCGCTGGAATTTTTTTTATTTTTAATAAAGGACTTTTCTCAACGGTGTCTGTGTGTTTTTTAACTATGTTTTACACTTTCTTTGTGAAATGGTAGGGGTACTTTTGTACCCCCTTACCATTTCAAACAGGGGGGGCAGAATCTGGAGGTCCCCTTATTAAATGGGGCTCCCAGATTCTGATAAGCCCCCCCGCCCGCAGACCCCCACAACCACCGGCCAGGGTTGTGGGGATGAGACCTTTCTCCTCATCAACATGGGGACATGGTGCTTTGAGGGGTCACAGACCCCCAAAGCATCCTCCCAATGTTGAGGGCATGTGGCCTAGTACGGTTCAGGAGGGGGTGGGCACTCTCTCGTCCCCCCCTCTTTTCCTGTGGCCTGCCAGGTTGCGTGCTCGGATAAGGGTCTGGTGTGGATTTTGAGGGGGACCCCCACACCATTTTTTTTTTAATTTGGCATGGAGTTTCCCTTTATATCCATACCAGACCTGAAAGGCCTGGTAATTAAATATGGGGGGAACCCCACGCTTTTTTTTTTTTATCAATGACTTTCAATGACTTTCAATGACTCTGTATTACGGGAGCCGACAATTCATTATGGCCGCTAACATACATCTCCTAAGCAGGAACACATCACTATCTCCCCAAGCATTCTGTCCAGATAATGTGCAGTTCATTTATGACCTTTCCGTTTAACCCTGTGTTATCCAAACTGTTCAATGAAAAGTGTAAACTCACCACATAAACACTCTAGATACAAAATAAAATTCCCCAATAAAGATCAGAAAATAATGTTCACATTTGCATGGAAGCACAATTGAATGAATGCGGATTATTCAGAGAATTACCGTATTTATGTTTATTGAGGATTGTTTTTTTGCTGTCAGATGTGGATCTATGTACTAACAGTTAAGCTTCATACACACAATACGAAAATTGGATGAAAAATACCACTTTTGAAGCGTTCGTGCATATGAGCATATCATTTTTTATTTTTTTTTGGTGGGGGAGTGGATCTTGGGTGGGAGTTCCAACACTTTTTTCCCCAGGACTTGACCCCTGGCCTTGGGTGTTGGTAGTGCCCTAAACCAAAAATATTGTTGGAAGCTAGCATCATCAAGATTCAGGAGGAATAGGATAGGCAGCATAAACAGTCTTCAAGGGATCCCAGATCCATAGTAAATTCAATCAGTTACATGAGCATCAGGGACTTGATAGCTGCTGATCCAGGGCTGATTCATTTTTATAAATGTGAGTCTATCAACGGAGTCTGTAACAGGCACATTCTTTGATCCATTACAAACCCTCCAGCAGCACTGAATTTGCGTTCAGAAAGCACTCTAATTTAGCTCAATCTCTCTCTCCATCCAGGCCAACAACACTCCACACAGCCATCGTTGGAAGCAGCCTTATATAGTGTGGGGCATGGACTTAGTCCCTCTGAGCCATGATTGGCCAAAGGCACCTTGCCTTTTGCCAATTATGGCTCTCGCAGCAGAGTACTCTGTGATTGGCCAAAGAATGCAGGTCAGGTGCATGCTTTGGCCAATCATCAGACGTTGCACTGCGATCTCACAGTTCAGCGGCGCTCAAATTTCCCATGAACTCCTTATATGTTCGGTTGCGATGTTCGAGTTGAACTTAAGTTCAACTTGAACCGCAAGCTCATCCCTACAGACTAGCAGCATCTCAATAAAAACAAATGTTGTTAGTCAAATATGTACAAGAATGACTTCAAAAACAGGCATCACAGAAGAGCCGTTTGTCCAGAGAGGAAAAGGTTTTTACTCTCCATTATTCCTAGTAAAAATGCTCATGTAACTGATTTAATTAAAAAGTCTCAACAAGAAAAAACTAGTCAAGTCATTCAAGATGGAAAGTCTTCAATCAGTTCTTCATGCGATAAACTTAGAAGATTGGATGCTTCCCATCGATTTATCAGACGCCTATCTGCACGTCCCCATACCCCCTATGTTTCAAAAATATCTTCAGTTCATGGTGAACCACCAGCATTTCCAATTCCAGAGTCTGCCTTTTGGATAGAGTCTGCCTTTTGGAATTTCCATTGCCCCAGAACTATCACAAAAGTTCAGTTGCCAGTGATATCCTTACTGAGGAGAAAGACCTAAGAGTCCATCATTATTTGGATGACATCCTCCTCCTAGCAGCCAGCCAGAAATCTCTTATCCATCACCGGAAGATACTGATTTCTACACAACAGTTCGGCTGGGTGATAAATTGGAAGAAGAGCAAACTTCAACCCACCTAAAGGTTGGTCTTCCTAGGAGCAAAATTGGACACACAACTACACAGAATAGACCTACCTCAGGAAAAGTTAGATCCTTTGATTCAGAAAATTAAGAAGTTATTGGCAGCAGTATCTTTACCTGCCAGAACCTGCCTCAGTGTTCTGGGGTCTATGTCAGCAACCATTTCCATGGTTCAATGGGCACAGTGGCACACGAGAATCCCACTGCGTTGTTTCTAACGCAGTGGGATGGAGTATTGATGCTTCAACCAATCTTCATTAATAAGGCAGTGAAACAGTCTATATGGTGGTGGACACATGCTCACAACCTCAGACGGTTCATACATATAGTTCCCCCTCTACAAGAAGTGGTCACATTAGATGCAAGCCTGGATGAAGGGGGAGCTCACTATCAAGACCAGGCAGCCCAGGGATGTTGGCCATTCCAGTCTCAAGGCATCTTCTCCAACATACTGAAAATCAGAGCTGCCTTTCAAGCCCTTTTAGCATTCAGCCCATACTTCAGAGGGAAGAATGTATTGCTACACATGGACAAGAAAGTGTCAGTGACTTATATTCAAAGACACGGGGCACCCGAAGTCGTACACTTATGAGAGAAGTTTGTCCTATCCTCGAATGGGCCCAGGTAAACCTAGCAGACCTGAGGGAGGTATATGTTCCAGCAGCCCAGAGTCAACTGACCAACAATCCAAGCAGGATCTTAGGTAATAGCAGTAATTTCTTTTGGCCAAGGAGACCGTGATTCACAATGCTTCTCCAACTGAACACAGAGAACCCATTGCCTCTACCAGTGGCATCGGACCTACTCTCCCAAGGCCAGCTTCTTCACCCAGCTCCAGAGAGGTTACATCTGACAGCATAAAAGTTGAAAGGTCTAGGCTTTTAGGCCAGGTATGTTCTCAAAGGGTAGTGGAAACATTACTTCAAGCCAGGAAGAACACTACCAATAACACTTACAAAAGAGTTTGGAAAAAAATAATTTGCTCAACAACAATCTTGGAGTACAATATCTCCTGAAGTAACACAGATCCTTAAATTTCTCCAACTAGGTCTGGAAAAAGGACTAAGCTCAAGCACCCTTAAGGTACAAGTTTCAAGTGGGCCCTGAACCCTCTCATCATACAGTTTCTGAGAGCCTGTTTAAAGCTAAAACCTCCTAGAAAACCTACCTTTCCAGCCTGGGATCTATCCATAGTCTTAGAGGCCTTATCTCATAATCCCTTTTAGCCTATCAAGTCTGTATCTTTATGGGATTTGACCTGAAAAGTAACATTCCTTATTGCTATAACCTCGGCAAAGAGGGTATCTGAAATGCAATTGCTACTAAAAGAACCTTACCTTATCTTCTACCCAGACAGAGTGGTTCTAAGGCCTTTGGCTCGATTATTTCCAAAGGTAGCCTCTTCATTTCACTTCAACGAAGAGATAAGTCTTCCAGCCCTACTCACGAACCAGGGTGATCCGCATCCCTTAGACATCAAAGGTAATATCTCAGCGTACCACACGGCAACTAGCTCCTTCAAGAAGACAATCTCCTTGTTATTCCCCATGGCTTCAAGGAGGTGAGGTTGGTGAGAAATACAAAAAAAACTATTCGATACAGCGTATTCCAATACCTGAGGGCTTGAAGGCTCACTCTACCAGGGCGGTGGCAACCTTATGGGCAGCGTACAGCAAAGTATCCTCAGAGACAATATGTAAAGCTGCAACTTGGGCCTCCAGGAACACATTCATGTCAAAATATAAAGTGGATTATGCACAATTGACAACTGTGGAATTTGCGAAGTCAGTCATTCAAGCCAATACCCACCCAGTTGGCGAGTTATTTCCCAAGTGCTGCCATGATGTGACAGGAAAACGGAAAATTGTATACTCACCTTTCCGTAATTTTACTTTCCTGGCAGCATACAGACTCCCACCCTTTTAAGATGATAGATACAGAGACTGCTGTGGTGGGACCCTCTCTTACAATTTAGACCCCTTTCACACTGGGGCGCTTTCCAGGCGATATAACGCTAAAAATAGTGCCTGCAAAGCGCCCTGAAAGAGCTGCTGCCGTCTCTCCAATGTGAAAGCCCTGAGGGCTTTCACACTTGAGCGGTGCGCTGGCAGGACGCTAAAAAAAGTCCTACTAGCAGCATCGTTAGAGCGGTGAAGGACCGGTGTATACACCGCTCCTTCTACGCTCCTGCCCTTTGAAATCAATGGGGCAGCGAGGCTATACCGCTGGCATAGCACTGCTGCAACAGTGCTTTGTGGTGGTTTTAACCCTTTCTTGGCCACTAGCAGGGGGTAAAAGCGCCCTGCCAGTGGGCGAATAGCGACGCAAAATTTACGGTAAAGCGCTGCTAAAAATAGCGGTGTTTTACTACTGATGCACCCACTTCCCCGTGTGAAAGGGGCCTTATAGCTATTCAGTCCTATCAGGTTGTGGGGGCAGAGTCATAACCCAAGTGTATGCTGCCATGAAAAAGCGATAGGAAAGGAAAATTACAGAAATGTGAGTATATCATTTTTCATTTTTTATTCCTCGGCTCACATCTTACCTGATAAATATACCTCATTAATTAGTCTCACCAATAACGGGCCTTTGGATATTTGAGCTAACTGATACTCTCTCTACTGTGGGAGCCTGCTACTGCCCAAAGAACACTAAAAGTTACAAGAGCTGCCTGTTATTCAGGAACTGATATGATCTTAGTTAGTGGCCCGAACAAGCAGATGCTTTGTGATTTTTTATGCTATGGACTTTCTGTGCATAGCCCCTCCTTCATTGAAACTGTTTGTTTGCCGCTGTGCTGAATATAAGATCACAACCAACTCACTTGAACTGTTCTTGGGTGTCTCTGCACAGTTTAGCACTGCCAATATAGCATACACTGTGTATATATATATATATATATATATATATATATATATATATATATATATATATATATATATATATATATATATATATATTATATATATAGTTTTGCATCATTTCTGGTTATGTTCACACAAGCTTAAACTATTAGTTAATATTGAATTAAAACTACAAAAATGTTTACAGCATTCCACCAACCATTAATCTTTCTAAGATTCTAAATGTCTTCTTCATGTTCCACCCCAAAACTACTCTTTATTCAGCTGCTATTGTATTGTACTGTACAATTGTTGCATGCGGCAAGGAATGGAAATTCATAAAACATGCCCGTCAGGCATAGACTTTATGATTGGATTGCTTTTAAACTAGCACAATGTGCTGTGAGTATCATAAACCATCAATAAATGTCATTAACCCAGTCTTTTTCAGCAAGCCTTAAAGAAAAAGACATATAATCAATATTAATCTGAAGCCATGATAGATATTCTACTGCCCCATCATATGAATTAGAGAAATAACACAACTAAGAATTCCTGCATCTCTGACGATTGCTGTAGGTAATTCAGCAAGTGGATGTGAACATTTACAGTGATCAAATATATTTTATCTTGTGAAATCTAAAACTTAATTTTACTGGAATCAAAATGTACATCTAAACTAAAATATAACATTGTTAAAGGGTAACTCCACTTTTGTGTGAAAAAAATAGCAATTGCATCTTTTTAAAGCATGTAAAATTGTGACATAATATTGTCATTACCTTTCCTTTTCAATATGCAGTGCTGTCATTTTCTGTAAAATTCATTGCAGTTGAATATGGAACACACCCAGACATGTAATTTTCCGTCTCTGTGATTGGCTCACTGATTTTCCCAGAAGTCTGCACAAAGATGCAAATCGGATTTTAGGTGCAACAAAAGATTCATGTTTGGTGAGATACTCCCAAAGAGTTAGTCACTTCTTAAGGGATGCAGATCCTTAATTTTTCTCTTTAGAACTCTGCAAGTACATCAGTTGATTTATAATGAAAAGTTCACTACCATTCAGCTTGACTGTAAAACAACTACAGAATTAGGAGTACATAGGATTTTGCCCCTAGACATTGCAAAGCCTAATATTGAGTTGAAAAATCATTTAAAAAGTTTTTCCTGGGTCTCCAAATATAAAAGATTTTTTAGATTTGCCCATAAGGCCAGAATCATGACCCATTGGTATAAAACCCCATAGATCTTACATAAAATTGATTCTCGCATATCCCCCTGTGTTTGAGGTGTCACCATGAGACCAGCTCATTACTACATATTTTTTTAGACTTGCCCTTGTTTAAATGACTTCTGGACAAAATTTACTGATGTCTTCCACAAGGTGATGGATGTGTCTCTTGCAAACAACCCAGCGGCTGGTCTGCTAAATGTTACTCCAATGTCAATTAGGCACTACAAAATCACTCTCTTAAAGCGGTGTTTCACCTGAAATTTTTTTTTTTAAAAGTCAGCAGCTAAAAAAAAAGTCGCTGCTGACTTTTAATAAGTACACTTACCCTCGCAGGGTGCCCGCGATGTCGTTCGTGGAGGCCGAGATGTCCCTCGGCGATCCGGATCCAGCGCCGCCATCCTCAGTAAGGGAAACGGCTTTTCGTTTCCTACTGCGCATGCGCGAGTCGGCGCGCGGACTACTGCGCATGCGCGAGTCTTATTTGTGAATGGGGAACGCGGTGTGTTGTGGGACACAGTTCCCATAACACACCGTGCCCCATTCACTAGAAGATGGAAGGAGAGAAGATCATCGCGGCGCTGGAGGAGGCAGATTAGGACGATCTGCCTAGCAACAGCCATTTCTGGTAAGTAAAAAAAAATTTTTTTTTTTCCATTTTAAATTGTTTCTAACATTTTTTCAAGTTTTTGTTTTCAGGGTGTCCCACCACTTTAACCGCTTCCCGACCGGCCACTGCATATATACGTCAGCAGAATGGCACGGGCAGGCAGAATCACGTACCTGTACGTGATCGTGCATGTGCCTGCCCGTGGGTCGCGCGCGGGCCGCTAGCGGCGCGCTCGCGACCCGGTCGGGAGCTCCGTGACCCCGGCCGCGGGACCAGCGGACCCGATCGCCGCTGGTATCCCGCGATCGGGTTACGGAGCGGAAGAACGGGGAGAGGTCTATGTAAACAAACCTCTCCCCGCGCTTCCTACACTGACTGTCAGTGATCGGCGGTTCCCTGTCATCGGGAACGCCGATCAATGACGTCAGACGTACAGCCACGCCTGCCTACTGTAAAAAAAACACAACAGGTCACACTGACTCCTCCCCGCCCCCTAGTGGTTAACCCCCTAACTACAACTGTCATTTACATAGGAATCAGTGCTATTTAAATAGCACTGATTGCTGTATAAATGACAAATGTCCCAAAAATGTGTCAAAAATGTCCGATGTGTCCGCCAAAATGTCGCAGTCACAATAAAAATCGCTGATCGCCGCCATTACTAATAAAAAAAAAAATATTAATAAAAATGCTATAAAACTATCCCCTATTTTGTAAACGCTATAACTTTTGCGCAAACTAATCAATAATCGCTAATTGCGATTTTTTTTTACCAAAAATATGTAGAAGAATACGTATCGGCCTAAACTGAGGAAAAAAAATGTTTTTTTATATATTTTTTGGGGATATTTATTATAGCAAAAAGTAAAAAATATTGCATTTTTTTCAAAATTGTCGCTCTATTTTTGTTTATAGCGCAAAAAATTAAAACCGCAGGGGCGATCAAATACCACCAAAAGAAAGCTCTATTTGTGGGAAAAAAAGGACGCCAATTTTGTTTTGGAGCCACGTTGCATGACCGCGCAATTGTTAGTTAAAGCGACGCAGTGCCGAATTGCAAAAAGGGGCCTGGTCCTTTGGCTGCCAATTGGTCCGGGGCTGAAGTGGTTAAATACCTTCTCAGTGCTGCAAAAGCCTGCATTCCAGCCATGGGGAAAAACCCTCTCCACCAACACTGAGCTGCATATTTTTAGTTAATGGACCAATTAATGGCTGACCTGAAAGAGCAATCAGAAAAAAAAAAAAAAAAATTCAAAATCTGGACACTTTGGTTCTTACACAGAGACTATGATAATGTTGTGGTGGGCTCTTAAATGGGTCACTGAGGCAGTGAGCCCAAGGGACTAAACCCTCTGCCTGCGAATTCCCATTCTAGTCACCCCCTTTTCTTGTCTTCTCTTCTACCCTCCCCCTTTACATCCTACTTTCTCTTTCTTAGTACTTACTTGTCTACCCCTGTAAAAATGAAAATTGAGCGATGAGGCAACAGCTACTTTTTAATGGTTGTTTAATGTTTTACTTGTGATGTTTTTGGATTTACGTACACTCACTATAGATGGTACTGGCAAAACTAATGAATTTTATCTAAAAAAAAAACATACGTCTACTGTACCGTATGTTTCACTCTGAGTTCTAAATAAATACATTTTATAAAAAAAAAGTTTTTTAGAGATTAACATTGACCCACATGTAAAACCTTTTGCACAGCCAATGCGCATATTTTTTGGAGGACAAAAGTAGAACAAAGGCTTGTTGAATTCAGGAATTATGGTATAATATGAAACCAATAAAGGGATACACTCCCTGGGTATGCTCCTATACCAAAGAGATCTGACTTTGGGATCTCTGTGAGCGTTAGATGTTCATGTGGAAGGCACACATTTCCTACTGCATGAGATAAATGGAACAACATTTTTTTGTAAGATTGTATAAGATGTGGCTGTTATCAAACTGAGCTAACACCAGCTTCCAAAATTAGAACTACATTTGTCAACTATTCTGTAACAATTGTCTGATGTTAGACATCCTTTGTGCCTAACAGATGATTTAACAGGTGAGTATTTTTTTAAAGAAAGGTGTTTGCAAGCTGAACTAAATGCCATATGTTTTCAAATAGATTAACTCCTGTATCATCAGGTCCTTCAAGTGGCACTCATTGGGGTATTCCAAAAAAAACAAATAGTGTGTTTGATCTTGCCTTCATCACAAGGGGGTCACCCCTGGAAACTGGAATTTTAGAACATGCACACAATTTGGTTCGGAAAATGGTCATTAGATGGTAAAACACATGCCTAGTGGCACTCATTGGGGTATTCCAAAAAAAAACAATATCACATTTTGACCATTATCTCCCTGATGAGTACGTGGGCACTCTCTGTGGTAAAGTGCGATTCTTCTTCCACAACATCCACGTCATCAAAAACTGAGCTAACACCAGCTGTGTTCTTCACCAAGTTCTCCAATTAGATTTAGGGGGTGCCTCCCCGCCATGTGCTCTTCCGTAAAGAGAATGGGTGGGGAAAAAAAAGAACAATATCACATTTAGAGCTGATACAGTTAATCTTTTCGAAAACTTACGTTGGCTTCCTTACGCGCAGGCCACCCCTGATGAGGCTTCCCGATGATGCAAACCTGGGCCTTCCAGTATGGAAGTCGGTGGAGGAGCCCACTTGTTCCAGGTATAGTAGTTTTGTTACCATTTATGTGAATAAAATGAATGATGTTCACTTAATTTCAGGATCCCCAATTGCTTAGTTCCTAACGTGTTTGACATATCAACTGACAGTAGTGTTTGAGACAGTTGGGGCCACAATCTAAAACTGCAGGGGCTGAGAATTGTATGGTTTTCTATTTGTAAACATTTTGAAAAACATAAACAAAATTACAATGTCATGACATTAAGTTCTGCACAAGAGTTTCTGACATTCATGCCATGGATGGTTTATAAATAGACCCCTAGCAGCCTATTTCCCTTTAGTAAATAAACCTCATTGAATCAATTATAAATTCTGCATCATACAAAAGCGTGCTTAATTTTTCAACATGAAAATTAACTAAAGCACACTAGCAAATCCACCAAGGAACAGCTCAAAAAGAAGAAATGAAGGGTTTATACTATCTGAAACTCATTGAAATGTTGAGGGGAGATTTGGAATGGGCAGTCATGTAATGTTCAAGAAACCCACATACATCTAACAACTGAAGGAATTTGTAATGGATGAGTGCTTACATTTTTACTTGACTGTATATATTTGTGTATGTCTAAGGGCTAATGGCAGTCACAGATCACATGATGGCAGACATTCACAATCTAACAGGCATCAGTTACTCACTTGACTCAGTGAAAGTAACTTTTTTTCTGACTTTTGAACTGTGAAAAGATTGTTTGCTGTTCTCAAGTAGAGATGTTCCCCTCCCGAACAGGGGAAAAGTTCTGCCCCAAACAGCAAACCCCATTGAAGTCTATAGGAGCTGAATGTGAGAAATCAAAAGTGGCCATTTTGAAGGCTTATATGAAAGTAATTGCATCTGTAGCAAAAATGACATGTCTAAAGAGAAAAAAAAAAAAAAAAAAACAGTCAAATCACATTTAAAATTGACTTGCAGTTGCAATTGCCAGCCCCCGGCTACTGAAAGACAAATAAAGAAAAAAATAGCATGGGGTCCCCCCTCAAGTCCATACCAGACCCTTCAGGTCTGGTATGGATTTTAAGGAGCACCCCACACTATTTTTTTTTTATTGTGTTGGGTCCCCCAAAAATCCAAACCAGACCCTTATCTGAGCACACAGCCTGGCAGGTCAGGAAAGTGGCGGAACGAGTGAGTGCCCCCCCTCCTAAACCATACCAGGCCACATGCCCTTAACACTCCCCCCCGCCCCAAAGCACCTTATCCCCATGTTGATGGGGACAAGGGTCTCTACCCCACAAACCTGGGCGTTGGTTGTAGGAGTCTGCCTGTGGGGGGGCTTATTGGAATCTGGAAGCCTCCTTTAACAAGGGGGCCTCCAGATCCCAGCCCCTCGGGACACTGTTTTTTATTTTTTATTAAAGGAATTGTCAAAAACTGTATCTGTACCTTATTACTTTTTTTACACTTTTTGGTGAATGGATAGAGGTACTATGTACCCCATACTCATTCACATGGGGGCAGAATCTGGGGGCCCCCTTGTTAAAGGGGTATTCCAGAATCCGATAAGCCCCCTGCCTGCAGATCCCCACAACCATAGCCCAGGGTTGTGGGGAAGAGACCCTTGTCCTCATCAACATGGGGACAAGGTGCTTTGGGGCGGGGGCAGAGCCACCCCCACCCAAAGCACCCACATCCCTTTGTTGAGGGCATGTGGCCTGGTATGGTTCGGGGGGGGGGCGCTCACTCGTCCCCCCCTTTCTTGGCCTGCCAGGTTGCATGCTCTGATAAGGGTCTGGTATGGATTTTGGGGGGCCCCACACCATTTATTTTTTTACTATTTTTACAAGCAAATGTTTTCTTTTTATTAAGTGGGGAAGCCCATTGACAGCCGATGACCCATTGGTTGTTAAGGACACCAAGGCCGGCTACTCACTGATTGTGCAAAACTTTGCCCAATCGGGGTGAAGAATGCACTGTGCAGCGCAGAAATTCTTTGTTACCAATGTTATTGCCTTCTGATATTTGACTGATGTTTCTAAATCTTTAATGTACCTAATTATCACCAATGATGCTTAACCTCTAGAGATCCGCGCTATAGCCAAATGACGGCTACAGTGCGGATCTACATTGCCGGGACTACGTCCATTGCCGTCGTCCCATGCACGAGTGGCCTGCGCGCCCCCTGAAGGGCGCGCGCTCTGATCAGCGAGTCTGTAAGACTCGCTGGATCACAGATCCGAGTAAGGGGTCAATCCCGACCCCTTCCCACGTGATCAGCTGTCAGCTAATGACAGCTGATCATGTGATGACAACACAGCTGGTAATCGGCTATTTTTCCTCCTCGCGCTGACAAGCCGATCACCTGCGGCAGTGAGAGGGACATTAGTCCCAATCCCTTGCGATGTGCCCCGGTTACTCAGTGCCCACCTGTGCCCCATACAATTGCCGCCTACCAGTGCCTACAGTGCCACCAGTCAGTGCCCACCAGCTCCACCTGTCAGTGCCCACAGTGCCACCTGTCAGTGCCCACAATAAGTGCCTGAACAGTGCTGCACATCAGTGTCACCTACCAGTGCCCATCAGTGCCAACTATCAGTGCCACCTATCAGTGCCATCCATCAGTGCCATCAGTGCCCATCCATGCCACCCATCAGTGCCATCTTATCTGTGCCCATCAGTGCCACCTTATCTGTGCCTACCAGTGCAGCCTATCAGTGCCCACCAGTGCCGCCTCATCAGCACATATCAATGAAGCAGAAAAATTGTATACTCACCTTTCCGTAATTTTCCTTTCCTGACGCATCCCCATGGCAGCACACACACTGGGTTGCGACTCTGCCCCCACAACCTGACAGGATTGGTTAGCTATAAATTTGAAGGGGAAGCACCCCACTTCATTCTCTGTAACTATCATCCTAAAGAAGGGGTGACGCATCCCCATGGCAGCACACAGCAGTGTGCTGCCATGGGGATGCATCAGGAAAGGAAAATTACGGAAAGGTGAGTATACAATTTTCCATTTTCCTGACATCATGGCAGCACACACACTGGGAAATAACTCACCAGTCGGGTGGGTGCAAGATAAAGTAGTAGTGTTTATTATATAGCTGAAGAATTGGTTTGAACAACGGCTCTTCCAAAATCTACCGTTGATAACCGAGCCGAATCCACTCTATAGTGGGACACGAAAGTATGCCTGGAGGACTAGGTAGCTGCCCTGCAAATTGTCTCGGGAGACACTCTGCAATACGCTGCCCAGGAAGCTGCTACTGCCCTTGTTGAATGAGCCCTGATGCCTCCGTGTATCGGCAGATTCTGAATGTCCTAAGCTTTCTTGATTGTCTTGACCAACCAAGATGCAATGGTGCAGAATGATGCCATCTGGCCTCTTCCCCCCCCCCCCATGGGGAATCACTAATAGACTTTCGGTCTTCCTGAAAGAGACTGTAGCTGATAGATCATTTCTAATAGTAGTCTTAACATCCAGAAGCATGTGGTTGACCTCGATTATCTGTAAATGATGGAAGATTGATTTCTTGATTGTAATGGAAGGATGATGACACCTTTGGAGTGAATTGGTCTGAGGGTTTCAGTACCACCCTGTCTGGGTAAAAGACCATGTATGGCTCTGAAATCATTAACGCCTGTATTTCCGAAAACTCTTAGCAAAATTGATAGCTATAAAAGAGTTTTAAAGGTATGTTTCATAGTGTGATTGAATCCGCTGGATGGAAAGGAGACTCTGATAGGGTTTTCAGGACTATCGATAAATCCCATGCTGGGAAAGTCGGTCTTCTTGGAGGCTTAATCTTGACACACGCTCTTATAAAAATTGTATAAAAAGAGGGCGATTGGCCCACTTGACACCCGTCTTAGCTGAAAGAGCTGAAACCTGTACTTTGAGTGTACTTGAATTGAGCCCTCTGGATAAACCTGCTTGAAGGAATTCCAAAACTTGCGGCACTTCCAGAGATAAAGGGTCCCAACTAGGGTTGAGCGAACCCGAAGTGAAGTTCGGGTCCGTACCGGACTTTTGGGTGTCCGGGGCCCGGACCCGAACCCGAACTATTGGCTGTAAGTTCGGGTTCGGGTCCGGTGTTCGGCGATGTATTGGCGCCTTTTTAACAGCTGCAGGGCAGCCAATCGACGCTAGTTTCACTAGTGTGCCCTTAGAAGCCATCACAGCCATGCCTACTAATGGCATGGCTGTGATTGGGCAGTGCAGCATGTGACCCTGCCTCTATATATAGTCCAGACACACAGCCACAGCGTCATTCTGCTATAGACAGGTTCCTGTGCTGCTAATGCCCCGTACACACGAAGGGACTATCCCGCGGGATTATCCCCTCGTGTGTGGGCCTCCGACTGACTTTTTTTCAAAAAGTCCGGCGGACTAAAGTTTTAAGTTTTGTTTTAAAATTATCCGCTGGACTTGGCAGTCCAGCGGACAATCCCGCCGTTAGTAGGCTAGTCCGCCGGACTTTTGAAATGAACGGACTTGCCGCTCATCGGAAAGTCCGTTTATTTAGCACGTGACTTCAGGTACGTAGCTAGCGTAGGCAGTAAATGCCGGCGCGCTAGCTCAGTCACCTGACGTGGATTTAAAGGGACTCCCCGCGCCGAAAAACGGCGTGGGGGTCCCCCCCAAATCCATCTCAGACCCTTATCCGAGCACGCAGCCCGGCAGGCCAGGAAAGGGGTGGGGACGAGCGAGCGCCCCCCCCCCCTCCTGAGCCGTACCAGGCCGCGTGCCCTCAACATGGGGGGTGCCCTGGGGAAAGGGGGGCCGTGCGGCCCCCCCACCCCAAAGCTCCTTGTCCCCATGTTGATGAGGACAAGGGCCTCTTACCGACAACCCTGGCCATTGGTTGTCGGGGTCTGCGGGCGGGCTTATCGGAATCTGGGAGCCCCCAGATCCCGGCCCCCCACCCTATGTGAATGAAAAAAATTCACCTAAGGTGTAAAATACCACACTTTTGAAAAAATAATTAACTCCTCCGCCATTTACCTAGCGGAGAAGTCCGGCTATCTTCTTCTTCTTCTTCTTCGCGCTAATAAGTGCAAAAAAATGACATAAAAAAGTGACATAAAAAATATGAGTAGCAGCAGCAAAAAAAAAATGTGGATACACACATAAACCAGATAAAACAATAAAAAAGCCACGCTAATTACACAAATGGGGTGGTAAGTGACCTATACCACAATAAAAATAATATAATAAATGAATAAAGTCCAAAGAGTAACAATATAATAGGTGCAGGAAAAAAAGTTCGTGAAAAGAATGTTAAAGTGACTTGTCTGATGAAAGTGCCACAATTAATATCAAAGTAAATTGGTGACTTGTGCTGTGATCAACCAAGAACAAACGTGCTCCACCACCGCTCAAAAAATGCGCTTACCAAAAGGCAAGCTCAATTAAGCCTGCAACTCAACGATGTCCCGGTGGATCCAAATACATTCAGTATTTACTTGGACGGCCTCAATGGGATGCGTCAGTATGGAAATATTAGTCCTCCAGAATCCAAAGCCCAGACTCATCGATCAGAATTTATGAAATCATAAAAACACAGGGAAGCTCCCATAGTGTAAAACCAAACTTTTAATTAAATAAAAAAAGTAAGTACTACTTACATCAAAAACGAACAAAACAGTCACAGTATTGTTTAAGAGGAAACGCCGGCCGGATAGCAAAAGAAACACCCGCTCTCGTTGCGGAACGTGATGACGTCAGTGCGTCAACCTCCCTACGTCCGTTTCGTCCAATGACGTCTTCTGGGGAACGGGCGACGCACTGAATCATCGCAACTTTATAGACAAAGGCAGACACACCCTGGTGAAAACCTTCAATGGCGGGTAAACGTAAATTGACTTTAAATTTAACCCTCTCCTGAGAAAAACTAGGACTAATAGCCATATATATTACATATCCTCAACTTAAAAAGTGTTTGAATAGATCAAATGTAAGTATATAATGGCGATAGTTAACATTAATTGAAACTGTTAAGTTGGGCTTAGACAAAACGTAGCCCACATCAATATTGGGAGCAAATAATAAAATAGAAATAAAAATATGGAATTAAAAAATGTATTTAAAAACTGGAAAAAAGCTCCATCTTGTGGACAAATATCAAATCACAGCTAGATAAATAAATGAAAATAAAATAGCCATAAGATAATACGTGATAAGAAGTTGCCACAACTGTCTACACAAAGAGGAGCTATAGCGGTGGCAGATGGCCCAACGGAAATGAGTGTATGACATCTCCGCTATATAAAAAGCTAGAAGTTAACTAGTATGCATATTGAGGATGTATGTGCAATCACAAATGCTATACGTCATATATTCATTGCCTAAAAAGAGGTATAATTATAAAAAGAAAAAGACCCAAAAATTCTTTATAAAATGAATGGATGACGTAAAGGTCTTATCAAAGATCAGAAACCGCCATTGATGTTTTTCACCTCACAATAATATACATCATAATCTACATATTATTTAAACGTATACCAGATGTGACAGTTGTAACATTAAATCACAAAGTGGTATCGCAATTAAACCATATATTAACCCTAAAGAGTCCCCAAATTGAAATTTAGAGCATCAAGAATTATCAATAAACGCATTGACATCAATGTCAACGTTTAACCCAAAAGGGGTGTAAATTTTAATCTTATGTATCCATGACATCTCCAATCTGGAGATGCCACGCACAAGAGAACCCCCTCTCCATGGTGAAGTGTATTTGTCAATCCCCAAAAAGATAGTCTTTGAGGGGTTCTTCATATGGGCCTCTAAATAATGTCTAGAAACTGGATGTTTAGGAAACCCACCCAAGATGTTGGTGACATGTTCATTCAACCTCACCTTCAGGGGGCGCTTTGTCCTACCGACATATTGAAGCCCACAGGGGCACTGAAGTAGATAAACTACCCGCTCAGTGGCACAGGTGATGAAAGGTTTAATTTCAAATTCCTCACCTGTGCTAGTTGAAATAAATCTGTGTGTCCTCCTGTGACTACAGCCACTGAGGGAGCAAATCCTACATTTCCTACACTGATAGAAACCAGTGAGGTTATCGAAAAAACATGTTTTGACAGTGGGCGGGTCCAAGACGTTGGGTGCTATTCTGTCTTTCAGAGAAGGAACTCCTTTAAATACAATTTGTGGTCTCTGCGGGAGGACTGCATTGAGAGTGGTATCACTGGTGAGGACATGCCAGTGTTTTTTAATCATTTTACCTATATTTCTATGTTGGATAGAATAGGAAGTGATAAAGGGGACCATAGCTAGACCCCTGTCTTTACCCGGCTTCTCTTTGAGTAAGTCTGCTCTATCAGTACTAGACACCTCACTGAGCACCGCTGTAAGGGAAGAGATGTTATAACCTTTCTCAAGGAACCGCTCAGTGAGGATCCCCGCCTGGGAGGAAAACTCAATAGGATCCGAACAGTTCCTCTTTAACCTTAGGTACTGACTCTTTGGTACGGACTTAAGCCAGGATTCATGATGGCAACTCCCTAAGGGGATGTATGAGTTGCGGTCTGTGTCCTTAAAATGGGTTGCAGTGGTAATTACACCGCTGCTAACCCTTATCACCAGATCCAAGAAATTAATGGAACTCTGGCTAGCCTCATAATTATGGACAATACCCCTCTGATTAACATTTAACTCAGCAAGGAAAACATCTAAATCTTCCTTGTTGCCATCCCATAGGAGGAGGATGTCGTCTATATATCTTGCCCACAGAACCACCTGAGGTCTCTGCTGGGCATAGACGACATCCTCCTCCCAAAGGGCCATGAAGAGATTTGCTAAGCTAGGGGCATATTTTGCCCCCATAGCAACTCCACGGTCTTGTCTATAGAAGGTACCCCCAAACCAAAAGTAACTGCTCGACGCAGCAAATTTGAGTAGTTGTAAAATGAAAAATATCTGTTCATCGAACAAACCAGAGTCACGCCTAAGAAAATATTCCACTGCTAATATGCCCAGATGGTGAGGTATAACCGTATACAGTGAGGTGACGTCTGCTGTCACCAACCACAGACCAGATGTTGGAGTGATGGAACCCAGTAAGTTAATAATGGAGCGGGAATCTTTAACATAAGATGGCATATTTTTGACAAGGGGCTGAAGAAAATAATCAATATACCTGCCCACCCGGGACGTGACCGAGTCAATGCCACTTACTATAGGGCGTCCCGGGGGGCAGGTGGGATGTTTGTGAATCTTGGGCAAATAATAAATGGTGGGTGTGCGGGGAGACCTGGGAACCAAATACAGTGACTCTTTTTTATTCAAAATCCCGCAATCCAACCCACTCTGAACTAACAACCTCAACTCTGATAAATATTGTGATTTAGGATCACAACGAAGGGGTGTGTATGTTTCAGGGTCGCCCAATATCCTATGCATTTCATCTAAGTAATCTTTCTTATCAAGGATGATGATTCCACCACCCTTGTCAGCGGGCCTGATTACTAGACTTTTATTCTGACACAAAGAGTTTAAACCGTTGACAAGCTCCCTGTCATTCTACACCCTTTTAATCGGTATCTGGTCTAATTCAGACAACACCAAATCCCTAAAGACTTTTAGTGCTGGTGCCAAAGCACCTGGAGGATTAAAAAGTGAGGCATTTGATAGCCCCGAATGTCGGAAACTGGTGGTCACGTCCCCATTAACACTAATGGGGTTAATGGCCATGTGTCGTTTAATACTGACTTTACGTATGAACTTATGTACATCCATGTATGTTTGAAATTTGTTTAGCCCCCGAGGAGGCACAAATTTCAAACCTTTATTCAAAACCATTTTTTCAGAATCATTTAAAGCAACAGAACTTAAATTAAAAATCCCGTTAGCATCTAGGGTCTTTTTCTTTTTAGCTCTACATTTCCTCCCCCCTCTGGTTCCTCTTTTCGATCCATGGGCCTTTTTACCCCTTGATTGGGTCTGAGAAAACCCCAATGTTGGTTAGACGGACCGGGACTTGAATATTGCATAGAATTGCCCACTCCTCTGTTGAAATCTTCATATTCTTTGGGGGGCCCTTCTAGGTCCTGGAGAGGATAGAAATTATTATGGGTACTCACATTATACCCACTGTCCAACCCAGTGCCATAGACACTCGCAGTATCAAAGTGCTGAAATGCCAAGGGTGGTTGTTTATAATGATCTATCCTATAATTAGGATTGGGACCATACCCCCCTGGGGGGTTGGTAACATAGGGGGGTCCAAAATATGGTGGATAATCACCATATTGGTTAGGCTGGCCAAGGGGTCTATGGTTGGAAGGTGGAGGGAAACCATACATGTTGTTCATGTTACCCCGACCTCTCCCACCCCTATTTTGATTGTTTGATCCACGAGATCGTCGTGGAAAAGGTGGAATATCATTAGGTGGAAGGTCATTCCTCATCTGATTACCAGATCTTAAAGGTGATTGGTAGGAACCTTGTCTTCCAGACTGGGACGAACCTGGGGGTTTACCTCCAACACGTGCAAATTTGTTGTACGCAGGTTTGGAAGTGGTGGGAACCAAATTGGCAGTACTGGAACCTACTTCCATATTAATGTTACCCGCATTGGTTTGCTCGTTTAGCAACTTTTTTTGCCATTCGAATACTATGCTACCCTGGTAATCATTGAGATCTCGATTATATTTCTTTTTCTTTTTGAGTTTTTGTTCTCTATCTTCCTTTTCCAGGATTTTGAGTAGTGTGGCGGACCTATCTTTATATTCATTGGTATCCTTAAGGGGATTAAGTTTTTCCTTTATGCTCTTAATCTCTTCGTCCAATCTCGTAAGTTTGGACGTTTTCCTTTCAACTAGAAATTTTAAAAAATTAACACCAGCTGTATTAAAATACTTAAACCAATCTTCGAGTTCTATGTCTCCCTTCTGGGGATTGATTTCCCATCTAAGGCTTCTGGGTACCATATTGCTCCTAATATATGTCTCTAAGTATGCAATATCCCATTGCGTATGCATCTCCGAGACAGTGAGATTTTTTAATCTCATAAAGAGGCCACCTAGATCCCCCTCCTCGTCTTTATATAGTTCAAATACCCCATCGACATTGACCACTCTCGTGGCCCTATAGTCGAAAATATCCATTATAGATAGACCGTCAAACAGATTGGGGCAAATAAATCAACAAAAGAATTTCAGAGGGGATGGGGACCTAAATGATAGAACCAATGTAAATGGAATGGTATGAATCACATACAAAAAGCTGCAGTGTGGGTATATCAAAATAAACAGTAAAAAATGTAATAAACACCGCGCTAATAAGTGCAAAAAATAGTGAAATGCCCTAATACCAAAAGTAGTAGGCTATGGAAATGACATAAAAAAATGACATAAAAAATATGAGTAGCAGCAGCAAAAAAAAATGTGGATACACACATAAACCAGATAAAACAATAAAAAAGCCGCGCTAATTACACAAATGGGGTGGTAAGTGACCTATACCACAATAAAAATAATGATAATAGTGAATAAAGTCCAAAGAGTAACAATATAATAGGTGCAGGAAAAAAAGTTCGTGAAAAGAATGTTGAAGTGACTTGTCTGATGAAAGTGCCACGAATTAATATCAAAGTAAATTGGTGACTTGTGCTGTGATCAACCAAGAACAAACGTGCTCCACCACCGCTCAAAAAATGCGCTTTTTTTCCTGCACCTATTATATTGTTACTCTTTGGACTTTATTCACTATTATCATTATTTTTATTGTGGTATAGGTCACTTACCACCCCATTTGTGTAATTAGCGCGGTCTTCTTCTTCTTCTTCTTCTTTCTTCTTCTTCTTCTTCTTCTTTTTCTTCTTCTGACACGTCGCTCTCTCTGGCCGGAATGCCAGAGCCGCGCTGTGCTGGGACTTATATAGGGACAAGGGGACAGGGTCACATGCTCATGTCACATGGTGACCCCGCCCCCTTGTGATGTCACAGTCCCGGAGGATGCTGGGACTGTGACATCACAGGGGGCGGGGTTACCATGTGACATGAGCATGTGACCCTGTCCCCTTGTCCCTATATAAGTCCCAGCACAGCGCGGCTCTGGCATTCCGGCCAGAGAGAGCGACGTGTCAACATCGGAAGAAGAAGAAGGCGGAAGAAGAAGAAGAAGGCGGCGCAGAAAGCGACGACAGCGGCAAGAACAGAAGAGACCCCGGAAGACCCCCGAAGGCGGATCGAGACCCCCAGACGACGGCGGCGACGACGAAGAAGGTAGCCGGACTTCTCCGCTCGGTAAAAGAGCTAGGTAAATGGCGGAGGAGTCCGGCGAGAAGACGCCCAAGACGGAAGAAGACCCCCGGAGCAGTGCAATAAAATATTTTTTCAAAAGTGTGTTTTTTTTACTTTACATTTTACACCTTAGGTGAATGGGTAGGGGTACACCGTACCCCATACTCATTCACATAGGGTGGGGGGCCGGGATCTGGGGGCCCCCTTATAAAAGGGGGCTCCCAGATTCCGATAAGCCCCCCGCCCGCAGACCCCGACAACCAATGGCCAGGGTTGTCGGGAAGAGGCCCTTGTCCTCATCAACATGGGGACAAGGTGCTTTGGGGTGGGGGGGCCGCACGGCCCCCCTTTCCCCAGGGCACCCCCCATGTTGAGGGCATGCGGCCTGGTACGGCTCAGGAGGGGGGGGGCGCTCGCTCGTCCCCACCCCTTTCCTGGCCTGCCGGGCTGCGTGCTCGGATAAGGGTCTGAGATGGATTTGGGGGGGACCCCCACGCCGTTTTTCGGCGTGGGGAGTCCCTTTAAATCCATGCCAGGTGACGGAGCTAGCGCGCCGGCATTTACTGCCTACGCTAGCTACGTACCTGAAGTTACGTTCTAAATGAACGGACTGCTCCGTGTGTGGGCAAGTCCGTTCATTTTCAAAAGTCCCGCAGACTTTTTCCCCGCGGATTGTCCGCCGGAGAAGTCCGGGCGTGTGTGGGCAAGTCACACGCTCGGAAAGTCCGGCGAAGCCCCGCTGGAAAGTCCGGCGGATTGTCTGCTGGACTAGGTCCGGCGGGCAAAGTCCCTTCGTGTGTACGCGGCATAAGAGAGAGGATTTTAGGAGTTAGTGTGATAAAGTCAGTCAGTCAGTCAGTCCCCATTCCTTTAATTTTCTTCAAATTAGTTAGATCAGCGAGCGATCTAGATAGCTTGAGTAGAGTAGGGAGTTTCTTTATTAAGGAAAAGAAAGAGGCAGAGAGAATTATTGGAGATTCCTAAATCAATTGTACCCTGGCTGGGGTGCAGTGCACAGTCTTTTAACAGTGCCATGAGGCCAGTGCCAGACAAAATATAAAAGTTTTACCTGCAAGCTCAGTGCACCATTAGGACCAACACTGCATATAGTAAGAGATACACCATAGTCTGTGTGTATTCTGCTATTGGAAAAACATTGCAAAAATTTTTTAATTTTGCTGTGTTTTTTTTTCCCCAATAGCATTTCCTGCGTGTTCATACATACACGCTTTAGACACTATCCGTGTATCCATATATTGGAAAAACATTGCAAAAAAATTTAATTTTGCAGTGTTTTTTTTTTTCTCCCCAATAGCATTTTCTGCGTGTTCATACATACACGCTTTAGACACTATCCGTGTATTCTGATATTGGAAAAACATTGCAAAAAAATTTAATTTTACCGTGTTTTTTTTCTTCCCAATAGCATTTTCTATTGGAGGAGGAAAAGGTCGCCAACGCAGCCGGGACACCGCCAGCACCTCGGAAGGCAGGGTTAGCATGGCCGGAATGTGGAAAAGCTTTGTCAGCACGCCACAACAACCAGCACCACCAGCTGAGATGGAACGTCTTAGCAGGAGGCAGCATTTCACCAACATGGTGGAGCAGTATGTGTGCACACGCCTACACGTACTGCATGACGGGTCTGCCCCCTTCAACTTCTGGGTCTCCAAATTGGGCACATGGCCTGAGCTTGCCCTTTACGCCTTGGAGGTGCTGGCCTGCCCTGCCGCCAGTGTATTATCTGAACGTGTATTTAGCACGGCAGGGGGCGTTATCACAGACAAGCGCAGCCGCCTGTCCAGAGCCAATGTGGACAAGCTCACGTTCATTAAAATGAACCAGGCATGGATCCCACAGGACCTGGCCGTACCTTGTGCAGAATAGACACATATACCGGTGTTCTGACGAAAACTGTCTTGCTATCGGATAGTGTCCGGCCACTTACTGCGCAGGTGCAGTGCTTGCGCAGTACGAAGGGCAAGGAGATTCACAAAATCTCCAAAGATGAACGTCGCCTGCGCAGTGAGTGCAGGTTCAAGCCCGACCATCCAAGTGGACATACGGTAGCACATAGTAACAGGGCCCCTCACGGGCTCGCTTGGCTAGGCTTTAACCTCGGATAAATATAGACGAGCATATGAATGTGTATAAACGATAATCCAAAAGTGCCTATAGTGCATAGAATAATATCCAAAGAGTGCTTGTGCAAGTGTGCACAGCGTATAGGTAAAACTGCGCAATGGCGTGAGAGAGAACGCAAAAAAAATATGGTAATACCAAACACACTAAAATGTGTGATAAGTGGAAGAATATTGTGTGCAAATATTGCAATATGTGCAAATAAATATGCTAAAATCAAAAATAAAGTGCAAAAACGCATGAAAGATGTAGAGAAATTGCAGAAAATTGCAGAAAAAATTGCTAAATATAATAAGTCTGCGTAAATATACATACATATGCAGAATACACTAAAGGTGGAGTACAAATGTGAAGTGCAAGGAATTGCTAAATGCAGATATACACTATATAGCGCGGTGGTAAAAAGAATAATCCATATGCCAGATAAATGGTCAGGAATAAATCTGCTGCATGCAAGTCCGTGATAAAGCAAGAAATTCCGGTCTATAATCTGTTTCTTCTTTTGGTAAAGTAAGTAAAGGGTGTGCAATCCCTGGGCAAAAAAAAAGGGGGAGCTGTGCGGTGAGGTGTCCTTAGTGGGGGGGATATATATCCTCTTTGTGTTAAATACACTTAAGTAAGACGTGGCCCCTTACCTTGCGGCAAAGGGTTAACCGCATGTAAAGAAATGGAGTGATGGTGTCAGCTTCCTTCCTTCTCCCTCAAACACAGCGCCTGCCCGGGTGGATGGATTTCCTATCCCTGGGTCCAGGTGTATGCTCCCATGCTCCCTTGTCAAACAAAAAATATTAAAATGTGCTTATCTATACGAGCGCCGAGCTCGTTGCCTCCGTCAGTCTGAGTGCCTTTCCTTGTCCCTACGCGTGACGTCACATGTGACTTCATCAGGGAATACTAGGAGGGCACTATAGTGAGGTAGACTGACCCTGTTTATTAACGTGTCGAGTTCCGCCCCTAAGAAAGTCATATTTTGAGTGGGCTGAAGACTGCTCTTCTTCCAATTGATCAACCACCCGAAACTTTGAAGCGTGTTGATCAGTATATCTAGATGAAGAATCAGTGTTTCCTGACTGTCCGCTAAGAGCAGGATATCGTCTAAATAATGATGGAGGCCTTTCTCTCTTAGGAACGTGATCACAGGGAGAAGAGTCTTGGTAAATGTCCTGGGAACGGAGGAGATACCGAACGGGAGACACTGAAATTGGAAATGTTGATGGTTGGCCGAGAATTGCAGATACTTTTTTACGTGAAGATAAGTATCCAATAAATCTACAGAAAGCATCCAATCTCCTAAGTTTACAGCTAACAAAATTGATTGGAGGCTCTCCATTTTTAAAGCTTCTACTTGAATGCTTCTGTTGAGTCCCTTTAGGTCCATAACAGGCCGTAAGTCGCCTGTCTTTTTGCTTACCAGGAATAGAGGGGAGTAATACCCCTTTTCCTCTTTGGGAAATTGGAACTTCCAATATTGTTCCCTTCTCTACTAGCTCCTCCACATACTTGAGCAGTAATCTCCTCTTGATTGTAGATGATGGCAGTCTGGTTGACTGAAATTTTTATTTTTATTTTTTTTCTGCGTTTCCTTCTATAAACTTCCATCTGTGACCATACTTTACTGTGGAAAGTGTCCACGCGTCCTTTATGTGTTCCGTCCATACCTGCTGAAATTTTTTGAGTCTGGCTCCCACTCTCCCAGATAGGACGGGCGCACCCTCAAAAATACTTCTGGTTTTCCCCTGACGAGGTGGTCTTATGCCCCGTACACACGGTCGGAAATTCCGACCACAAATGCCGTCTGATTTTTTCAGACGGATTTTGTCCGACACTGGTGTTGCATACACACGGTCGGACAAAGTTGTCGGAAAATCCGATCATCCTTAACGTGGTGACGTTCGTTGCGTACGACGGGACTGCGTAGGCTAGTAGCCAATAGCTTTGGTCTTGTAATGTGATCTGAGCATGCGTGGCACTTTGTCCGTCGGAATTCGCTACACACGATCGGAAAAAGTCCAACTTTGTTGTCGGAAAATTTGAGAGCAGGATCTCAAACTTTTTCCGTCGGAAATTCCGACGGAGCCCAGACATGGTCGGAATTTCCGACAACATGGTCCGATAGGACATTTTCCGTCGGAAAATCCGACCGTGTGTACGGCATTAGACTTCTGAAGTCTCAAAAAGGATGATTGTGGATTCTTCCAATTCCCTTTGAATTATCTACCTGGTCTGTATGTCTTCGCCTCCCTGTATTTCTCTGGGAGATTGCATTTGAAGGTAGGACCCTTCTGTGGTTTGGGACGCCGATCAGAAGGAATCAGGTCCGACTTTCCACCTGTTACTTTGGAGATTGCCGTATCCAACTTTGATCCAAAGAGGTTAACTCCATCATAAGGGATCTTGCACCAGTTAGACTTTGATGCAGCATCCGCCACCCCATGGCTTGAGCCATAGAGCTCTTCTGCCGTAACTGATGCCAGCATAGCCCTGGCAGAAAGAATGAATTACATCCACTGCAGCTTCTGCCACAAAATCACCTGCCAGTTTCAATTCTTGAAGAGAACTGATTATCTTCTCCTGGTCAGCCCCCTTATGAACAGATTTCTCTATATATTGGCAGACCAACCAGAAATCGCTTTTCCTACTGCGGCTGATGCTATCGCAGGGTTACCTGCGCCACCTGCTGTGCAATATGCTTTTTTCATGTCTTGATCAATTTTTCGGTCCAACATGTCCCGGAAAGTTACTGCATCCTCTATGGGTAAAGTAACGTATCTTGCAAGTCGCATCAAGCAAGCATCGACCACCGGTGGTTGGGATAGCAAATTCACCTTTTGTTCTTTTAAAGGATACAGTTTAGTAAATCTATTATTCAGATTAGCTCCCATTCTCTCCCACTCATCCTTGATGAGATCTTCCAGTTCATCGATTAAGGGAAAGGACTCTTTTTCTTTAGATTAGGGAAGTAATTCCGAACCTTGAGAGGGGTCTCTTTAGCCTCCTTCCATCCTATGGCTTTCTTCACTGACTTTATGAAGGGCCCCACTAGAGTAAAGTCAAATCCAGTAGCGGTCTCCGCGTCAACATTGTCGGAATCTGAATCTGAATCTATGGGTGGATTCTGAACTATGGAAGATGTGCTCGGGCCGACCTTGTCTTGTTCAGGAAGTGATGTCTCCAAGATAGTGTCCCGTATAGACTCTCTGATGAGGTCAGTCACTTCTCTTCCATCACATTCCTTTTCTCTGGTTGCTTCATTGAAGCATGCCTGGCAGGCCAATTTGTCTGGCAAAGCTGGAGCTCCGCACACCCAGCAAGCGTTTGCTGCAGGGTAGGTGTGATAGCTCCTTTCGTGACGGGGAGAAGGTGACCTTCTATATGAGCGACTCCGGTGTGAGCGACTATAATGAGAGAGGCTGCGTCCAGAGTGACGATGGCAAGATGAAGATCTTGAGTGACTTCTTCTAGATCTCCCATGACTCGAAGTATGACTGGAGCATCCGTGATGCTTGGAATTGGTAGATTTAGACCCAGAAGGGCTACCAGATATAGCATGATTAGCGAATATGCACTCTTTTTTCCTTTCCTTCATACCTACCATGAATGCTGGCACCTCTTACCTCATATGATCTGCTTGGGCAGTGGCTTCCATGAAAACAGTGCACCAGAAGACAGTATAGGACAGCACAAGTAGTCATAGACATAAAAAAATCACTTCTTAACACAAGCAAAAGAGATGTGGACTTACCCAAGACTGAGGGCAGCAAAAACACCAAGGAAAATCATTTTGTAATATGCCTGTATAACCAGCAAACACTGACAGATTTCAAGGCTTTTTTTTTTAAATTCCCCTCCTCCGTCATGCCGGAAATGACATCACCGCACATGTGCAGTAGTGCTATGTAGTCCTGGGCACCATCTTGGGGAAGGGCAAAAGTTCCAGTGGTATTCACTTCCCCCACCACCTGTGCAGAGAGCTGATGAGGCCACCTGCAGCCATCGTGGAGACTCCCCTTGCCTGTGGAACTATAGAGCCCAGCAGAACTTTAAAACACACAAACATGAAAGGAAATTACACACTTACAGGAGTGGAGACAGGTAGGAAGGCACTGTGATTTTTTTAAGCTTCTTTAAAGCTTGTATGTGCCAGAAATCCTTGCCCCTGAGACCACCAGAGTGGGGGCTCTCTCCATAAAGACTCCTTTAGAGGCTGAACAGGAGAGATTTCCAGCCAGGAGAGGCTAACCTGGTGGGGCGAATACAGTAAGGGTGTAGAGTCTTGTCTTTCCAATCTTGTCGGATGAGGAAAAAGGAGAATGAAGGGTGCCTCTCCTTCAAATTGATAGCTAACCAATCCTGTCAGGTTGTGGGGGCGTAGTCACAACCCAGTGTGTGTGCTGCCATGATGCATCAGGAAAATTTTATAACAAACTATTAAACATGATTTTTTTTTTTTTTTTTTTTTCAAAATTTTCCATCTTTTTTTGTTTGTTTAGCAAAAAATAAAAAGCCCAGCTGTGATTAAATACCACCAAAAGGAAGCTCTATTTGTGGGAAAAAAAATTATAACAATTTTATTTGGGTACAGTGTTGTATGACCGCACAATTGTCATTCAAAGTGCGTCAGTGTCGAAAGCTAAGAAAATTGGTCTGGGCAGGAGGGGGGTTTAAGTGCCCAGTAAGCAAGTGGTTAAATCAGTCACACTGCTAGTAGCTAGTAGCATAAGCCAATGTATATGTTTGTGCTTCTATAGACCTGTTGCAGTTATTCATTCACGATATAAATGTACTCAATATATAAGTTACTCTAGGTTTGAATGTGCAGTTTTTCCTATAGTTAGAACTTTTAGAGCAAAGCCAGCAAAATGATAAGATCAAACAGTACCATGCTGCACAGTAGGCATGGACATCATTAGGAGAAGAAATGTATGCAGTTAGTTTGTAACGTGTAGCACTAACTTCATCAGCAGAATTTCCCTCTGTGACAAATTCAGTTATCTAATTTCCTAAAATAAATAGGAAGTACAATGTTGTGAAAAATTGATTTTATTTATAAAGTTCTGAAGTAAATAGAGCTAAAATTAGGAAAATTTTAAGCAATAAATAATTAGCACAGATTATTATTAAAAAGGGAAGACTGCAGATAAACGCATATTTGTATTATTTTTTCTCTTGGTTAATGGTGTCTCTTTAAAGTAAGTAATTTACATTTTTTAAGGTGTTCAGTACTCATTTTTAGTTATTTATTTATTACTAAAGTGGAGCTGTGAAAAAAAAAAGATATATACAATGCATTATGAAGTATGCAACTAGAATTAGCACAGCATTTTTTGTTTTTCATTAGTCCCCACAACAGTTTTATTGCCTGTTGATTCTTTATTTTCAATTTCCTGTAATAGGGAGATTAGGGCGGTTCTGCTAAAGTACTGTTGTCAGCCAGTGGACAGGGTAATCTTAAAAGGACAAGTAGTTTAAATGGATTTAAAAAAAGATCCTGTCATTAGTGAGAATTTTTCAATGTCAAGATTGCTAGAAAATGCAGGCTGAACTTTGTTGGCTTCGGCATGTGGCCTCTGCCAAACAAAAAACTGCAAAACCAGAATTGCCAGCCAGGGTGCGGCACCTGGCTCCTTCAGCTGGTAAAGAAGGGATACCTGTAAGCAGGTAAGTGTTTTTCACTCACTGACTTGTCTTCAAATGTGTTTGTGCTACTGGAGAGTTCTTGTCAGTGCCTGGATTGCCAGTGTTACATGGCCCTAACTCCATCAAGCAGTTTTTAAACATTTATGCATACTATCCTTTATTTTGACCTTGCAGGAGGCAGATGAGTTAAGATTGTGCACACCTAAATGACCTGTCCCAAACCTAGATTTTTTTTTTTTTCATTCAACCTACTGATTGAACATGGAAAAAATTTAAGACTTAATTCCCCTATCCACACATTTAGTGTTGATCGTTTGTAAATTTTCCAGCAAGTGGTTGAACAGAGGTTGATTGGTACTGTATAAAAAAATAAAATACTGTGCTATCTGTAAAACAACAATGGTTTAACCTTGTGAAGAAATATAAATCAAAATTAAAATTCTGCTGTAACTTTTTGTGAGACACACACAATAACATACAAAAAAATTTCCAGTTGCGCTGATTGATGGTATGTAATCTGTATGATACCTTATACTAGTGACACGTAAACAAATTTATAAACAATAAGTGACCTGTGAAAACAGTTTTCCAATAATGCAAAATAACGTAATTAATGAAAAAAAATCACTATTAAATCTTTGACAGATAAAAAGCCAAACAAGTCCATGTGTTGGAAGTGATACATAAATGTGTTCCTCCGCAGTGGCACGCAAACAAAACACCACAGGAAAAGTGAAGAGAAAAATAGGATAGTGCCTTCACCTCTGCACTCACTGCCGCTTACCAGCTGTAAATGATCTCATGTTACGTGAGATCAGATGTGCTTGTGGCTTATTCCCCGGCCTCGGGTCTCTATGTTGTGCACCAACACTCCCAATGTCCTCACCAATGGATAGCCTCATACATAGATGCATTTAATGGGTCCCCATGGAAAGATAATAGAGGCTGGCATAGTGTAAATCCTTATTTATTCAGTTAAAAGAGAACAGAATTGCACTTACAATTATGATGTTTAAAATCAGTAAATAGAATCATGTATGAGGCTATCCATTGGTGAGGACTAAGGATGGGCCCGGTGCTCGATGCGAACCCACGTTCGCATCGAGCACCGGGCGTTCGCTCGCTCGGCGAGCCCAGAACTATTTTGGCCGCCCCCATCACGTTCGTGTGATGCGCGCGGCCCCGCAATGCATTGCGGCCGGCGCGGCCGACGCAGTGCATTGCTGGCTGATGATTGGCCAAGCATGCACTGTGACCCCGCATGCTTGGCCAATCACAGCCCCGGAAACTCGAAGAGCCATAATTGGCTACAGGCAGGACGCCTGTAGCCAATTACAGCTCAGGGGCTGTAGTACACGCCCCCCCCTATAAAACGCCGCCACGCCGTCTGCGCCGGTCACATGCTGTTCCGGCGCAGATTGAGCAGGCTGTTTCTGTGACACTCTGCTGCATTTAGATAGTTAGAGAGATTCACTTGCAGAGATTGAGTTAGATAGATTCAGTTACAAAGATTGATTGACAAAGAGGGGCTTGTAGTGTGCTCGTGGCAGGCAGGCAGAGCTCCTATATTTTGTTACCAGAAGCACCTATAGGACTTGTAGTGTGTTCGTGGCAGGCAGGCAGAGCTCCTATATTTTGTTACCAGAAGCACCTATAGGACTTGTAGTGTGTTCGTGGCAGGCAGGCAGAGCTCCTATATTTTGTTACCAGAAGCACCTATAGGACTTGTAGTGTGTTAGTGGCAGGCAGGCAGAGCTCCTATATTTTGTTACCAGAAGCACCTATAGGACTTGTAGTGTGTTCGTGGCAGGCAGGCAGAGCTCCTATATTTTGTTACCAGAAGCACCTATAGGACTTGTAGTGTGTTAGTGGCAGGCAGGCAGAGCTCCTATATTTTGTTACCAGAAGCACCTATAGGACTTGTAGTGTGTTCGTGGCAGGCAGGCAGAGCTCCTATATTTTGTTACCAGAGGCACCTATAGGACTTGTAGTGTGTTAGTGGCAGGCAGGCAGAGCTCCTATATTTTGTTACCAGAAGCACCTATAGGACTTGTAGTGTGTTCGTGGCAGGCAGGCAGAGCTCCTATATTTTGTTCCCAGAGGCACCTATAGGACTTGAAGTGTGTTAGTCCCATTACACACACAGAGCTATATTTTCTTCCCAGAAGCACCTATAGGACTTGAAGTGTGTTAGTCCCATTACACACACAGAGCTATATTTCTTCCCAGAAGCACCTATAGGACTTGAAGTGTGTTAGTCCCATTACACACACAGAGCTATATTTTCTTCCCAGAAGCACCTATAGGACTTGAAGTGTGTTAGTCCCATTACACACACAGAGCTATATTTTGTTCCCAGAAGCACCTATAGGACTTGAAGTGTGTTAGTCCCATCACACACACAGAGCTATATTTTGTTCCCAGAAGCACCTATAGGACTTGAAGTGTGTTAGTCCCATTACACACACAGAGCTATATTTTGTTCCCAGAAGCACCTATAGGACTTGAAGTGTGTTAGTCCCATTACACACACAGAGCTATATTTTCTTCCCAGAAGCACCTATAGGACTTGAAGTGTGTTAGTCCCATTACACACACAGAGCTATATTTTCTTCCCAGAAGCACCTATAGGACTTGAAGTGTGTTAGTCCCATCACACACACAGAGCTATATTTTCTTCCCAGAAGCACCTATAGGACTTGAAGTGTGTTAGTCCCATTACACACACAGAGCTATATTTTCTTCCCAGAAGCACCTATAGGACTTGAAGTGTGTTAGTCCCATCACACACACAGAGCTATATTTTGTTCCCAGAAGCACCTATAGGACTTGAAGTGTGTTAGTCCCATCACACACACAGAGCTATATTTTGTTCCCAGAAGCACCTATAGGACTTGAAGTGTGTTAGTCCCATCACACACACAGAGCTATATTTTCTTCCCAGAAGCACCTATAGGACTTGAAGTGTGTTAGTCCCATTACACACACAGAGCTATATTTTCTTCCCAGAAGCACCTATAGGACTTGAAGTGTGTTAGTCCCATTACACACACAGAGCTATATTTTCTTCCCAGAAGCACCTATAGGACTTGAAGTGTGTTAGTCCCATCACACACACAGAGCTATATTTTGTTCCCAGAAGCACCTATAGGACTTGAAGTGTGTTAGTCCCATCACACACACAGAGCTATATTTTCTTCCCAGAAGCACCTATAGGACTTGAAGTGTGTTAGTCCCATCACACACACAGAGCTATATTTTGTTCCCAGAAGCACCTATAGGACTTGAAGTGTGTTAGTCCCATCACACACACAGAGCTATATTTTCTTCCCAGAAGCACCTATAGGACTTGAAGTGTGTTAGTCCCATTACACACACAGAGCTATATTTTCTTCCCAGAAGCACCTATAGGACTTGAAGTGTGTTAGTCCCATCACACACACAGAGCTATATTTTGTTCCCAGAAGCACCTATAGGACTTGAAGTGTGTTAGTCCCATCACACACACAGAGCTATATTTTCTTCCCAGAAGCACCTATAGGACTTGAAGTGTGTTAGTCCCATTACACACAAAGAGCTATACTTTGTTCCCAGAAGCACCTATAGGACTTGAAGTGTGTTAGTCCCATTACACACACAGAGCTATATTTTCTTCCCAGAAGCACCTATAGGACTTGAAGTGTGTTAGTCCCATTACACACACAGAGCTATATTTTCTTCCCAGGAGCACCTATAGGACTTGAAGTGTGTTAGTCCCATTACACACACAGAGCTATATTTTCTTCCCAGAAGCACCTATAGGACTTGAAGTGTGTTAGTCCCATCACACACACAGAGCTATATTTTGTTCCCAGAAGCACCTATAGGACTTGAAGTGTGTTAGTCCCATTACACACACAGAGCTATATTTTCTTCCCAGAAGCACCTATAGGACTTGAAGTGTGTTAGTCCCATCACACACACAGAGCTATATTTTCTTCCCAGAAGCACCTATAGGACTTGAAGTGTGTTAGTCCCATTACACACACAGAGCTATATTTTCTTCCCAGAAGCACCTATAGGACTTGAAGTGTGTTAGTCCCATTACACACACAGAGCTATATTTTCTTCCCAGAAGCACCTATAGGACTTGAAGTGTGTTAGTCCCATCACACACACAGAGCTATATTTTGTTCCCAGAAGCACCTATAGGACTTGAAGTGTGTTAGTCCCATCACACACACAGAGCTATATTTTCTTCCCAGAAGCACCTATAGGACTTGAAGTGTGTTAGTCCCATTACACACAAAGAGCTATACTTTGTTCCCAGAAGCACCTATAGGACTTGAAGTGTGTTAGTCCCATTACACACACAGAGCTATATTTTCTTCCCAGAAGCACCTATAGGACTTGAAGTGTGTTAGTCCCATCACACAGAGCTCCTCTATTTTCTTTGCATAAGCACCCACAGGACTTCTAGTGTGTTAGTGGCATCACACAGAGCTCCTCTATTTTCTTTGCATAAGCACCCACAGGACTTCTAGTGTGTTAGTGGCATCACACAGAGCTCCTCTATTTTCTTTGCAGAATCACCCACAGGACTTCTAGTGTGTTAGTGGCATCACACAGAGCTCCTCTATTTTCTTTGCAGAAGCACCCACAGGACTTCTAGTGTGTTAGTGGCATCACATAGAGCTCCTCTATTTTCTTTGCAGAAGCACCCATAGGACTTCTAGTGTGTTAGTGGCATCACACAGAGCTCCTATATATTCTTCTCAGCAGCACCCACAGGACTTCTAGTGTGTTAGTGGCATCACACAGAGCTCCTCTATTTTCTTTGCAGAAGCACCCACAGGACTTCTAGTGTGTTAGTGGCATCACACAGAGCTCCTCTATTTTCTTTGCATAAGCACCCACAGGACTTCTAGTGTGTTAGTGGCATCACACAGAGCTCCTCTATTTTCTTTGCAGAAGCACCCATAGGACTTCTAGTGTGTTAGTGGCATCACACAGAGCTCCTCTATTTTCTTTGCATAAGCACCCACAGGACTTCTAGTGTGTTAGTGGCATCACACAGAGCTCCTCTATTTTCTTTGCAGAAGCACCCATAGGACTTCTAGTGTGTTAGTGGCATCACACAGAGCTCCTCTATTTTCTTTGCAGAAGCACCCACAGGACTTCTAGTGTGTTAGTGGCATCACACAGAGCTCCTCTATTTTCTTTGCAGAAGCACCCATAGGACTTCTAGTGTGTTAGTGGCATCACACAGAGCTCCTATATATTCTTCTCAGCAGCACCCACAGGACTTCTAGTGTGTTAGTGGCATCACACAGAGCTCCTCTATTTTCTTTGCAGAAGCACCCACAGGACTTCTAGTGTGTTAGTGGCATCACACAGAGCTCCTCTATTTTCTTTGCATAAGCACCCACAGGACTTCTAGTGTGTTAGTGGCATCACACAGAGCTCCTCTATTTTCTTTGCAGAAGCACCCATAGGACTTCTAGTGTGTTAGTGGCATCACACAGAGCTCCTCTATTTTCTTTGCAGAAGCACCCACAGGACTTCTAGTGTGTTAGTGGCATCACACAGAGCTCCTCTATTTTCTTTGCAGAAGCACCCATAGGACTTCTAGTGTGTTAGTGGCATCACACAGAGCTCCTCTATTTTCTTTGCAGAAGCACCCACAGGACTTCTAGTGTGTTAGTGGCATCACACAGAGCTCCTCTATTTTCTTTGCAGAAGCACCCATAGGACTTCTAGTGTGTTAGTGGCATCACACAGAGCTCCTATATATTCTTCTCAGCAGCACCCACAGGACTTCTAGTGTGTTAGTGGCATCACACAGAGCTCCTCTATTTTCTTTGCAGAAGCACCCACAGGACTTCTAGTGTGTTAGTGGCATCACACAGAGCTCCTCTATTTTCTTTGCAGAAGCACCCACAGGACTTCTAGTGTGTTAGTGGCATCACACAGAGCTCCTCTATTTTCTTTGCAGAAGCACCCATAGGACTTCTAGTGTGTTAGTGGCATCACACAGAGCTCCTCTATTTTCTTTGCAGAAGCACCCACAGGACTTCTAGTGTGTTAGTGGCATCACACAGAGCTCCTCTATTTTCTTTGCAGAAGCACCCATAGGACTTCTAGTGTGTTAGTGGCATCACACAGAGCTCCTATATATTCTTCTCAGCAGCACCCACAGGACTTCTAGTGTGTTAGTGGCATCACACAGAGCTCCTCTATTTTCTTTGCAGAAGCACCCACAGGACTTCTAGTGTGTTAGTGGCATCACACAGAGCTCCTCTATTTTCTTTGCATAAGCACCCACAGGACTTCTAGTGTGTTAGTGGCATCACACAGAGCTCCTCTATTTTCTTTGCAGAAGCACCCATAGGACTTCTAGTGTGTTAGTGGCATCACACAGAGCTCCTCTATTTTCTTTGCAGAAGCACCCATAGGACTTCTAGTGTGTTAGTGGCATCACACAGAGCTCCTATATTTTCTTCTCAGCAGCACCCACAGGACTACCGACTACAATGGCTGGAAGACCGCCAAGGGGAGGCAGAGCGTGCAGAGCCAAGAACACAGGGCAGGCAGGCTCTGTTTCTAGTGGACGTGGCCGTGGACGTGGACGTGGTCGTGCATCGTCATCAGCACGTGGCCATGGGACACGCGCGTCTTTGTTTTCGGCAGCTGGACATGTGAGCCGCATCATGCTGAAGGCTTGGTAGAATGGATGACCAAGCCCTCCTCATCCTCCTCATCCTCTCTCACCCAGGCTCAGGGTACTGACAGAGCATCATCAGCCACCCCTTCCCTAGACCCACCATGTCCTCCTGAGGAGTCCCCCCGAACTCTTTGAGCACAGTGTTGGGTACATGCTCCAGGAGGATGCCCAACGATTCGAAGGCTCGGATGACGATACCCAGCTTGAGGAATCTGGCAGTACAGTTCCACCAGCTGCAGCTTACTGCCAGGTTTGCTCTAGTGGTGAAGAGGGAGGGGATGATGAGGTCACTGACTCCACGTGGGTGCCTCAAGGGAGAGAGGATGAGGAGGAGGACGAGGAGGAGGAGGATGCGGCGTCACATGTCCAACGAGGCAGGATGCCCCCTGGAGGCCAGGTAGAGGCCAGCACAGCAACTGTACAACACCGCAGAGCTCCGCCTGTGCAGGGCGCTGCCTCTGCACGTTATCAGAAAAGTTCTTTGGTGTGGGCCTTTTTTGAGACGAGTGCAGCAGATCGCACCACTGCTATTTGCAATATTTGTCTCAAGCGTATCTCGCGTGGCCAAAACATCAGCCGCTTGGGCACGACAAGCATGACCAGACATATGGCGACCTGCCATGCAGCTCGTTGGCAGGCACACATAAAAGACCCACACCAAAGAACTAAGCGGACCTCTCCTTGCTCCTCCTCAGCTGGGATCTCCATCCCCACTACACCTTCAGTCCTCTCTGAAAGCTGCTCTGAGAGGACTGAAGGTGTAGAATTCGGTGTGTCACAACCAAGTACTTGCAGTACACCGACGTCCGAATGCAGCAGGCAAATTTCCCTGCCCCAGCTGCTGGACCGTAGAAAGAAGTACACTCCCAGCCATCCACATGCCCAGCGGTTGAATGCTAGCCTTGCTAAATTGCTAGCACTTCAACTGCTGCCTTTTCAGTTGGTAGACTCGGCCCCCTTCCGTGAGTTTGTTCAATGTGCGGTTCCTCAGTGGCAGGTTCCCAAACGCCACTTTTTCTCGCGGAAGGCGATTCCGTCTCTCTACCGGCATGTGGAGGGCAATGTCCATGCCTCGCTGGACAGGGCGGTCAGCGGTAAGGTGCATATTACCGCTGACTCATGGTCCAGCAGGCATGGACAGGGACGGTACCTTTCTTTCACGGCCCATTGGGTCACTCTATTGGCAGCTGGGAGGGATGCAGGACAAGGTGCAGTAGTGTTGGAGGTTGTCCCGCCACCACGCCTCCAAAACGCGACTACTGCTACTGGTTGTGACACACCTCTCTCCTCCACCCCCTCCTCTTCTTCTTCCTCCAGTGCTCTGTCCTTGGAACCAGCGGTGCTCCGTAGGCGTACAAGGGGCTACGCAAGTACGCAGGCAAAAAGATGCCATGCCGTGCTTGCGCTGGTGTGTTTGGGGGACAGGAGCCACACTGGGCCAGAGGTTCTGGCAGCTCTGCAGGGGCAGGCCGAGAGGTGGTTGACGCCACGTCAGCTTAAGCCAGGAATGGTCGTTTCTGACAATGGCACCAACCTCCTCTCCGCCCTGCGACAGGGGCAGCTCACCCATGTGCCCTGCATGGCTCACGTCCTCAACCTGGTGGTGCAGCGGTTCTTGGGCAGGTTCCCAGGCTTACAGGATGTCCTGAGGCAGGCCAGGAAAGTCTGTGTGCATTTCCGCCGATCTTATAATGCCAGTGCTCGGCTGACTGAGCTGCAAAAGGAGCTGAACCTGCCCAAGAACCGCCTAATATCTGACATGCCCACCAGGTGGAACTCAACGTTGGCCATGCTGCAGCGACTGCACACGCAGCAGAGGGCCATCAATGAGTACCTTTGCGACTACGGCACCAGGACAGGGTCAGGGGAGCTTGGTTTTTTTTCCCCACGTCAGTGGAGCATGATCAGGGATGCATGCACTGTCCTCTCACCATTTGAGGAGGCCACGAGGATGGTGAGCAGTGACAGTGCATGCATCAGTGACACTGTCCCTCTTGTCCACCTGTTGGAGCATACGCTGCGTGGGATAATGGACAGGGCACTTGAGGCAGAACAGAGGCAGGAAGAGGAGGACTTCCTTGCCTCTCAAGGCCCCCTTTATCCAGACAGTGTTCCTTCTGTCCCACCCATCACACAGGAAGAGGAGGAGGAGGAGGAGGAGGAGGAGGAGGAGGAGGAGGAGGATTGTGTGAGCATGGAGGTGGAGCCTGGCACTCAGCATCAGCAGCAGCAGTCTTTTAGGGATGATGTACAGTCCCAACAAGCCAGTGGACTTGTACGTGGCTGGGAGGAGGTGGCTGGCGATCATGTCATCCTCAGTGACCCAGAAGACTCCGGACCGAATGCCTCAGCTAACCTACGCTGCATGGCCTCCCTGATCCTGCAAAGCCTGCGGAAGGATCCTCGTGTTCTTCGGATCAAGGAGAGGGACCATTACTGGCTGGCCACTCTCCTTGATCCGCGGTACAAGGGTAAGGTTGCGGACCTTATCTTGCCGTCGCAGAGGGAGCAGAGGATGAGACATCTCAGGGAGGCCTTGCAGAAAGGTCTGTGCAACGCGTTCCCAGAAACTGGGAGGCTACAAACTCCTGGTCCTGGGCGACGAGTTGCTGAGGCTTCGGTCAGTGGCAGAAGGAGCGGTGGGGAAGGTGGACGTCTGACCGATGCGTTCAGACAATTTTTTAGTCCGCAGCCCCAAGGTATGATCGGTTCCAGCAACCATCGCCAGCGTCTGATATACATGGTGCAGGAATACCTTGGGGCAAGGTCAGACTTGGACACCTTTCCCACCGAAAATCCTCTGGCTTACTGGGTCCTGAGGATGGATCACTGGCCAGAGCTTGCACAGTATGCAATTGAGCTACTGGCCTGTCCTGCCTCCAGCGTTCTTTCCGAACGCACATTCAGTGCTGCTGGAGGATTTGTGACTGATCATAGGGTGCGCCTGTCCACCGCCTCGGTTGATCGACTGACATTCATCAAAATGAATCAGTCTTGGATCACCACCAGCTACCAGGCACCTGAGGCGGATATAACCGAATAATTTTTAATGTCACATCCCTTCAAGACTGCCTATGCTGATGCTGAGTGACTGTCCTCTTATGTTCACTGACTATCCTCTTCCTCCTCCTCAATGATCCATGCCACCACACCAGTGCCTAAGGCACAATTTTTCAGCCCCTGTTTAACAGGGGCGTGTACTTACAATTTTTTTAAAAAAATGCTTCGCAACACGTGTGACTGCTGTGCTCCAAGTACAGTCTCTGTGAGGGCCGTGTTGCAGTGTTGTGGCACCAGCACCAGTGCCTAAGGCACAATTTTTCAGCCCCGGTTTAACAGGGGCGTGTACTTACAATTTTTTAAAAAAATGCTTCGCAACACGTGTGACTGCTGTGCTCCAAGTACAGTCTCTGTGAGGGCCGTGTTGCAGTGTTGTGGCACCAGCACCAGTGCCTAAGGCACAATTTTTCAGCCCCTGTTTAACAGGGGCGTGTACTTACAATTTTTTAAAAAAAAATGCTTCGCAACACGTGTGACTGCTGTGCTCCAAGTACAGTCTCTGTGAGGGCCGTGTTGCAGTGTTGTGGCACCAGCACCAGTGCCTAAGGCACAATTTTTCAGCCCCTGTTTAACAGGGGCGTGTACTTACAATTTTTAAAAAAAAATGCTTCGCAACACGTGTGACTGCTGTGCTCCAAGTACAGTATCTGTGAGGGCCGGGTTGCAGTGTTGTGGCACCAGCACCAGTGCCTAAGGCACAATTTTTCAGCCCCTGTTTAACAGGGGCGTGTACTTACAATTTTTTAAAAAAATGCTTCGCAACACGTGTGACTGCTGTGCTCCAAGTACAGTCTCTGTGAGGGCCGTGTTGCAGTGTTGTGGCACCAGCACCAGTGCCTAAGGCACAATTTTTCAGCCCCTGTTTAACAGGGGCGTGTACTTACAATTTTTTAAAAAAAATGCTTCGCAACACGTGTGACTGCTGTGCTCCAAGTACAGTATCTGTGAGGGCCGGGTTGCAGTGTTGTGGCACCAGCACCAGTGCCTAAGGCACAATTTTTCAGCCCCTGTTTAACAGGGGCGTGTACTTACAATTTTTTAAAAAAATGCTTCGCAACACGTGTGACTGCTGTGCTCCAAGTACAGTCTCTGTGAGGGGTTGCAGTGTTGTGGCACCAGCACCAGTGCCTAAGGCACAATTTTTCAGCCCCTGTTTAACAGGGGCGGGTAATTACAAATCTTGATCTAATAGTTCACAGCAGGGCCCATTCCTGCGCCCACCAAGAGTAACTATGAGGGCCTGCAGTCTTGTGGCAACACCGTCCACCACCACCGCCAAAGGCCCAATTTTTCTGCCCTGTTCATCAGGTGCTTGCAATTACAAATCTTGATCTAATAACTCACAGCAGGGCCCATTCCTGCGCCCACCAAGAGTAACTATGAGGGCCTACAGTCTTGTGGCAACACCGTCCACCACCACCGCCAAAGGCCCAATTTTTCTGCCCTGTTCATCAGGTGCTTGCAATTACAAATCTTGATCTAATAACTCACAGCAGGGCCCATTCCTGCGCCCACCAAGAGTAACTGTGAGAGCTTACAGTCTTGTGGCAAAACCGTCCACCACCACCACCACCACCACCCCCAATTTTTCTGCCCTGTTCAACAGGTGCATGCAATTACAAATCTTGATCTATTAACTCACAGCAGGGCCCATTCCTGTGCCCACCAGTCTTGTGGCTACACCAACATCTAATAGGGCAAATTTCTGCAGAGTATATACGCCAGGCCCCTACTTTCAAACATCCAACTTACAAACGACTCCTACTTGCAAATGGAAAGAGAAAACAGGAAGTGAGAGGAAATCTACCCCTAGGAAGGGAAATTCTATCCTGTTAGATTTAATTTGGGAAAAAGGTATCTCCTCTCTACTGATACTTTATCACCAATCCTTGTTTCAATTAAAACCCCACTTTTCCAAAAACATTTGTCATTGGGACGGAAAGTGAGGTGACATGTTCTGAACAGATGTGCAAAGACAGCAAATGTTACAGGGGTGATAACCCCTCCCTATGTTCTCCAAAAAGCTTAAAAATAGATTTTTTTGGGATGGAGCTACACTTCATAATGTACCTGTTCAGATTCTACTTAAGATCAAACCTAAAGCCGCAAGTGGTTTTAAATGGCTTCTTTTTTTCCTTTACAAATGTCATTTTGTGCAAGGACAGTTCTAAACACGGGAAACACATGCCACTTCACAGGCATACTTTGGACACCCCCCAGGTACCATATTTAAAGGAAAATGTCACTTTTTTTTTTTCACTTTATGCATCATTAAAATGACTGCTCCCGAAAAAACGTTAGTTTTTAAAAGTTCTTTTTGCATTGATATATGTCCCCTGGGGCAGGACCCGGGTCCCCAAACCTGTTTTATGACATTAACATGCATATTGGCCGTTGTAATTAGCACTTTTGATTTCGAACGTTCGCGTCCATTATAACGTATAGGGTTCGAAAATTCGCGCGAACTTTCGGTCCGTTCGAAGGTTCTGGTTCGAACCGAACCCGGGGGTGTTCGGCTCATCCCTAGTGAGGACATTGGGAGGGTTGGTGATTGGTACTGTAGATCAACTTCTGTACACTCTGCCTGCCCATACAGGCTTAACAGGCTGAATTTTGATCCATGTATGGCTGGCTTAAACTGTAGATTCATTCCATCACAAGTGAAAAAAAGATAGAAGCAACACACTTAACGTCTGTAAGCTCATCCATCCAGGAAATGTCGTATAAGTTTTTAGCCAGATGGTATAGTACCCCAGCACGATTGGCACAGATATACCCAACTGTAGATAATCGTTGCTGGAGGGGATGTATAGAAAAGGGAACACCCCTACACATTTGGTGATCCTGCCCCAAAATTAGGGTGTTCTGGGAAGAGATAACCCCATGGATAGAGAAGATGTCAAATAAGTTTATAGAGCCATCACCAGTAAACTTCCTATTCCATGGGATTACCGGAGCTACAAAATCTTACAAAAATAGTGTAATCCCACACCTATTAAATGCAGCAAAAAAGTTAATACCCAGACACTGGAAACAAGCCATATGCCTAACATTAGGAAGTGGACAAAATTATGGAGGCAGAAAGATGGGTCTATAAGACCAAAAATCAACTGGGAAAATTTGAAAGAATATGGACAAGATAGAAAGATCATGCTTAAGAATTAGACAGGATAAAGTAGATTAGAAGATATTGCCAAAACCTTAAATAATTGTTAAAGGGAATCTGAGGATAGAAAAATAAAGGAGAAATGATCCACAAATTTTTTTAATTTTATGTAAAAAAAAGGCATAAAATAAGTAAGCGACAAAATGGCATATGCGAGTATGGGGGGTGGCGCCCCGCTGGCATTCCCTCAATGTCTACCTCCCACTCTCCTGGTATGGTCTCCCCCCCCACCCCCTCTTCCCCATTTTGGGGAGAGAGGGGAGAATTTTTTTTTTTTTTTGCCCGCCCCTTCTTTTGTGTTTTTTTCTTTTTCCCTCTCTTCCTCTTTTATGTTACATCATATTTTTTATTTTTTATTCTAACAAGGTTTTTTTACTGGAATTAAAAAAAAAAACTCTCAGAATAGGATTTTTTAGGCAACACATAAAATTGTAAAGAAATATAAAGATTTATTAATATTTACATGAAAAACTGTTTTTCAGGATACAAAATTTCATCTTATAAGATAAAAAACAAAACAGATGTTTGTAAACGATACATATGAAGGCTGGTGATAATTCCGACGCGTTTTGCCAATCTTCCTCAGGGAATTAACATCACCGTCTACAAGGTATATCAAAAAACATACTGGTTACAATACATTTTTATGTTTATTTCCATATAGTGACCAAAAAGCCACCACATGGAGGTCAAAGAAAACCAACCCATAAATTAGTTTATACATAAACCTACATCAAGAAAAACATCATATATGGTATTTGCTTCCCCATGGGCATCAGACCTTCAACCACAATAGATGCCATAATTCAAGGAAAAGGAGGAATGTAATCCATATTTCTACAAGACAGCCTGGGAGAAAAATCCCTGTAGCTTCTATTGGCATTTGAAAACGCGCAAAGGCTATGAGAAAATAGAAAGGAGAATAATGGTGATTATAAAGGTAAGACTAACCTCAGATTTGGCAAAAAGAGCCCTCTAGTGAAACGCTTACCCACTGTCTTGGTTAAGAGATTTCTCCACCAGGTCCCATATAGAATGTCCAAGCCAAATGACGTCTCAGGTGTCCTTATATAGGTGAACCCGGTTCTGTCCCAACCCTGTGGGCGCTAACTGATGACGCGGTACGCAGATGGCGCTCTGCGTTATCGATTCACATTCCCGCTATACCTAAATTGCGTCCCCAGAGACTACAAGGGCCAGGGTGCACCATGGCAGTACTGTCCCACGTGGTTTCGACGCGCAGGCGCACAAGTGCGCACCGCTCCATCTTAACCCAGCAAGGCAGACAATGCAACCACCTCCCCACACAGCCAAGGTGACACGGCACGCCAACGAATACCGCGCCATCTCAGGCGCATAGCAGAGCGAGGGCAGATGCATCTGCACACCAATTGATGTGCATTACACTCCCCCCGCCTGAGAGGTTGCAAACAGTGGGCAAAAAAGGCCAAACCCCATCACCGGAAAACAGATGTGAATCCATCCGATCAGGTAAATGGGTCGGCCCAATGCCCGTGCATCCAAAAAAACAGCTCACCACGCAACCAACAGGGTGATAAAATTAGGCTAGACATAAAAGGATGGACAAAAAACATCCATCATCCCAGTCCTAAAAGAAACCAATCCAGTTGTTTACATGGAGAGAGAAAAAATTGGAAAGGGAATTCTAGTTCAGCCCAAACCAAGGAGAGAACCAAAAGGGGGGGAAAATCCCCAAAATGAGAATAAAGGACCGACACCAAGTAGGGTTAGGAGTATCTCAAATAGGCACCCCAAAAAAAGGACAGTAACCACTGGCACGAATTCTCACTCTTAGGTGAAAGATTCTTCCACCCTTGAGGGAGTATCTTAAGCCTCACAGGGGACTATATCGCTCCCTGAATATGGGAGAGATCCATGAGCCCCCCCCAAAAAAGGGGGAAAACATAAAGTCCCCGAGGCTTAGCTTGTGCCAGGTAGAATTATATGGAAAACCATCCATTACATGAAAGGCATCTGAACAACAAGAGCTGATGTCTCTTTGGAAAAAGCTAATCCATTCACATATGTACACAAAATAATAAACACAAAATAGCAAGAACCCCCAATTTGTTTATATCTCCTACATACCTCACTCAAGAGCACTCCCTGAAGTGTTCAAACCCCCCCTAAAACATGTGGGGAGAAAATGGATAGACAAAAGGAAGGAAAAGGCTCAAATCAACATAGGATTGAAAGAGTACAGCGGAAGGAGACATTTGGCCTCCATATTGAGTCCTTATTTCCAACCTAACACCCATATATCCCTTAATGAATGTTCCTTATGCCTGCTTTTTTAACACTGTTCCCATAATGTACCTTATCATGTTGAATTCACATATACATATACTTTTTGTATTTAGAAATAAACCATATACTCGACACTACGACCACTGAAGAAGGAGGAAATCTTCTCACTCCGAAACGCGTCTGGTCCAATGTCGTGTAGTAGATCAGTAACACTGTTTTGATGCATTTTATATTCCATGCCTATATGTCATATATGCTCCACCTTAAAGTGTAACCTTTTTTATTATATATACTTTATAAATAAATACGTTGTTATCTATATATACTCTGTGTTTCTCTTTGGGAAAGCGCGGTAGTGCCAATTTAAAGTCCAAAACCTAGGGGAAAACCCTTTCTTGTTTTTCCAATTATTGGATGTGGCACACACCCTCTAATTCTCCCAAATCCCGCGAAGCTAGTTGACCTAACCCAATTTTCTTTTCTTCATATTTTAGGTAGCAAATACCTTTTTCCCCACTTGGTCAACCCGCTTTTCAATCAATCTTACTATTCCCTTACCTCCACACTTATGGATAGGGAATATTAACTACAACTAAAAAGGAAGACGGAGTCAACCATTTGCTCACTCCCTCTTCCTTCTATTTACAAATATTGTTATTTGTGTTTACCCCTCCAAGAAGGGCCTAAAGCTCTCTACTTTATTTAAGCCAGGAGGAGTTGTCGCCCTAAGGTTTCTAATCCAGCGCCTTTCCCACTGGAGTAGTACCTTGTTCCAATCTCCCCCCTAATTGGAATATGAAGTCTGTCCAGAACTGTAAAGTTGACTTTGGGAAGTCGGTAGTTGTGTTTTTTTGCAACGTGTCTGCCAAGAGGCAGGTACAGGTTGCAGATTTTCATATCGTGCATATGCCTCTCCAATCTTTTGCTTCGTTTTTGTCTTGTTTTACCAACATAAAAGGCACCACACTGACACTGCATGAGGTAAACCACTCCTTGTGTTTGACAAGAGGCAAAATGCCTCAAGGAGAAGTTTACCCCATTTGGCAGTGTCAGTGTGGTCCTATGTCCGATAACTGAACATTGAGAGCAATTCCCGCAGGGTAAGGTACCAACGTTTTTACTGAGATCTTTTCTACTATTTCCCTTGTACTCGCTTTGTGTGATCATATTTCCTATGGAACCTGCTTTCTTATAGGTAATAATAGGTAGAGGAGTCACGAGACCACCCACCACTGGATCCTCGGTGAGGATAGACCAGTGTTTGGTTATAATTTTGCGAATCATTTGATGTTCATTCAAGAACCTCATAATAATTTGCGTATTGTCCTCCTCATCTTTCTTCTTTTTCGGTTTAAAAAGAAGATCCTTCCTTGATGTTTGTTTCACACGGTTAAATGCTTTTTTGAGAAAGGTTTTTGTATATCCCCTAGCCAAAAGTTGTTGGGTAAGTTCATCGCATTCACGTTGAAAGTCCTCCTCTCCTGTACAATTCCTTCTGATACGAAGGAACTGACTGAAAGGGATGGACTTTTTCAAAAAAGTGGGATGGAAACTGTCTGCATCTTTACGAAACAGTTTACTACTTAAACTTCCATTTGAAGCCTTCTGAATACATATATCGAGAAAGTTGACTTCCCTTAGATCATAACTCATCGTGAAAAACAAGTTGAAACTGTTATGGTTCATAAACTTCAGACAGTCGATCAATTTAGCCTCAGGCCCATCCCAAATAATTAAAACATCGTCTATGTACCTCCTGCCACATTAGAATGTGGCAGGTGTACATATACGCCCATTCACCTGTTAGAAATCCTTTTCCCACTCCCCCAGGTACAGATTCGCATATGAGGGCACACAACACGTCCCAATAGCTACTCCCTGTACCTGGAGGTAGTGGGAATTTTTAAAAATGAACACATTGTGCCGTAGGATAAATTCCAACATCTGCAAAATAAATGCATTAAATTTCCAGTCTGTTGTAGCTCTCTGCCTCAATACTCTGTCAACAGCAGCAATCCCCAAATCATGGGGAATGCTGTTGTATAACGACTCTACGTCAATTGTTGCCAATATTGCTGTTTCCGGAATAACCAGATCCTCAATAATTCGCAACAAATGAATCGTGCCCTTGGTATACGATGGTAAATCCATGACATGAGGCCTCAAATGATCATCAATCACCTGACTAATTCCTTCTGATATAGATCCATTTCCCGAAACAATCGGTCTACCGGGAGGATTTTTTAGGCTCTTATGAACCTTAGGGAGGGCATAAAGGGTGGGCAATCGTGGAAGTCTTGTTCTTATAAAATCTCACACATCCCGTGTTATTGCTCCCTCATTAAGTGATTCATCAACCAGGGTATAGAAATCCTGGTTGTATTTTTCC
>CM053027.1:254570317-254610317 GCA_028564925.1 Lithobates sylvaticus | reverse complement strand
ATCATTTTTTTGAATCATTTATAGACATAGGGGGTCATTTACTATAGCGCTGTGTCGCTAATTAGAGCTAGTTACCTCAAATTAGCATTAAAACTGTACTTCACTATAGTGCTGGTAACAAAAATACTCCCAAAATCAAATTTACTATAGTTCCCTGAAACCAAATAACGCCCAAACCCTTATGCCCCGTACACATGGCTGGAAATTCTGACCACAAAATACGTCGGATTTTTTCGACAGATTTTGTCCGACACTGGTGTTGCATACACACGGTCGGACAAAGTTGTCGGAAAATCCGATCATTCTGAATGTGGTGACGTTCGTTGCATACGACGGAACTGCGTAGAGGTTATTAGCCAATAGCTTTGGTCTCCTAATTTGATCTGAGCATGCGTGGCACTTCTCTACACACGATTGGAAAAAGTCAGATCGGATTTTGTTGTCGGAAAATTTGAGAGCAGGATCTTACATTTTTTCTGTCGGAAATTCCGACAGAAAAAGTCCGATGGAGCCCACACACGGTCAGATTTTCTGACAACATGGTCCAATCGGACATTTTACGTCGGAATTTCAGACCCTGTGTACGGGGCATAACTCTGCTAAAACCTGGAGAATTGCACATGGAAATATTGCACAATATGGCCACAATGTACAGGGATAGGGACAATTGTAAACACTCACTCAGGTTGAACTGGATGGACTGGTGTCTTTATTCAACCTTACTAACTATGTAACTATATAAATGTTCATCAATAATAAAATGATTATATTGTAAACAGATGCAGAGATGGACGTGTGTCCGCTGAGACCCGCTGGCATCCGATCCTGTCTGCCAAAAACAGACTGATGGGGGATTTATTCTCCATCCATCCGGCAGATCAGATTGGATACAGTCAGATGGAAATGGACAGGCGGTTCATTTCCATCCGGCCACCCCCTAGAAAACGGCGGGTCTGTGTCTATGTCTGCTCTGCATAGCGAAGTAGACGTGGACTGTTTAGCGGGGATCAGCTGAGAAATCCTTTGCTGAGCAGACGGATGTACATTACAGAGTCTGCCCTGTGTGAAAGGGGCCTATGCCCCATACACACGAGCAGATTTTCCGTCGCAAAAAACTTGGATGTTTTTTCGGGCATAATTCCGTTCAAGCTTGGCTTGCATACACACGGTCACACAAAAGCTCTCTGAACTTTCTACCGTCAAGAACGCGGTGACGTACAACACTACGACGAGCCGAGAAAATTAAGTTCAATGCTTCCGAGCATGCGTCAAATTGTTTCTGTGACGGATCCTGTACTCAAGGTGTCCGCCATAAATGCTTCCTAAGTCCTGGAACATGAGTCCAATGGATCTGGCTATAGGAGCCCCCAAGAACTAGACAGCACCAGTCTTGGAGGATATCAGGAATAGCTTTTATTTGAGATGTCACACACATATATACAGCCGGATGACTAAAAACCTAACCTAATTAGCATGAGCTAATTATCTAAATCAACACTTGACTCCTTCATTCAATGGCAGGGTTAATTAGCACATACAACAATAGGTGAAATACTCTTTAGAATCTGTGTCAAGCCAGACTACTCATTTGCATTATACAAGACAACAGACAGGTGGCTGGAGTTGATGATATTAGCATCTGGCATGTCCAGAGTCTGTGTCTTGAGGGGCCAGCATGGACCTGAATCCAAGTAAAACCAGCTCAGCGATCCCCAGGCATACAGCTCACAAACAGCACCATTCCTCCAAATGCCAGGGCCCATAATCGCAAGGCAAGAGGCTTGCATTACGTCCCCTCCAACAGCCTCTGTCCCGGCTAGGTCTGTCATATTTCTCCCCTTTCGGCAGGAGACTAACACAGGAGAAGACCCCAGATGGGTTGACTCCAAATTTGGTGCATAGTTCCAGTCCTCTAATGCCTGTACCCACATCATCTGCTTCCCTACATCAGCTTCCCTACATCATCTGCTCCAGCTAACTGTTGGGGAGAGAGGCCGACTGCCCCAGCTCCCTGGAACTCTGCAGCTGTTACCGGTGCTGGGCAGAGGTTGGTAGCACTCTGCCCGGTTGCCAGCACTTCTGCTGGTTTTCTGTTAGTGGAGACCACAGGCCCATCCACCGACACCAGATCAAGCTGCAGTTGTGAGGTGACAACTGCATTCTCTCCTTGGATCCTGATCTGCAACTCGTGATGGACTGCCACCTCCTCACCCTGGGCCTCCAGAATTGCTGTAGGTGTGGGGCAGAGGTCTTGGACTCTCTGTCCGGTTGCCAGCACTTCTGCTGGGGGTTTGCTAGGTGGTTCCTCCTCTACAGAAACGTCTATTAAATCTCCAGTCTCTGGAATTGCTAAACGTGTGGGACAGAGGTCTTGGACCCTCTGTTCAGTTACCAGATCTTCAGCTGGAGAAGTTTGTTGTAACTCCATAGATGCTGCTGGCAGAAAATCACATGTCCCTGTCAGTGTTGTGGGAGAAACCTCTTCCCTCAAGAAGGCCGAAGCCACTGTTCGTGCTGGGCAGAAGTTAGCAGAGCTCTGCCAAATTGTCAGCACTTTGGGGATGACAATCTCTGGAGTTTCCACTGCCGATTCTCTGGCATGCTGCTGAATGTGTTCTAGCAGTTTCCTGTATGCCCTTTCCAGATGCTGTTCCTTCCTTAACCGCTTCCCGACCGGCCCATGGCGATATACGTTGACAGAATGACACGGACAGGCATAAGGGTATATAAATACGTCCCCTTTAAGATGCCGCCGTGCCATCGCTCGCGCCGGTCGGAACTCCCGTGAGGCTGGTCGCGGGTCCCGCGGACTCGATCGCCGCAGGGACACCCGCGATCGTCTCACGGGAAGGCTCAACGGGGAGATGCGGAAATAAACAGCATCTCCCCGTTCTGCCTAGCAACTAGTGACGCCGATCTCTGCTCCCTGTGATTGGAGCAGAGATCAGCATTCACTAGCTGACAGCCATGCCCCCCCACAGTAAGAAACACACCTCTAGGCATACTTAACCCCTACACTGCCACCTAGTGGTTAATCCCTTCACTGCCAGTGTCATTTATATAGGAATAAATGCATTTAAATAGCATTGATTGCTGTATAAATGACAATGGTCCCAACAATGTGTCAAAAATGTCCGATGTGTCCACCATAATGTCGCGGTCACAATAAAAATCGCTGATCGCCGCCATTACTAATAAAAAAAAATTATTAATAAAAATGCTATAAAACTATCCCCTATCTTGTAAACGCTATAACTTCTGCCAATCAATAAATCGCTTATTGCAATTTTTTTTACCAAAAATATGTAGAAGAATACGTATCGACCTAAACTGAGGAAAAAAATGTTTTTTTTTATATATTTTTGGGGGATATTTATTATAGCAAAAAATAAAAAAGAATGTGTTTTTTTTTTCAAAATTGTTGCTCTTTTTTGTTTATAGCGCAAAAAATAAAAACCGCAGGGGCGATCAAATATCACCAAAAGAAAGCTCTATTTTTGGGGAAAAAAGGATGTCAATTTTGTTTGGGAGCCACGTCGCACAACCGCTCAATTGTCAGTTAAAGCGATGCAGTGCCGAATCGCAAAAAGGGGCCTGGTCCTTTGGCTGCAAATTGGTCCGGTCTGAAAGTGGTTAACAAATGGTCCAGATCAGGTTTAAGCTCTGAGACCCCTGCAAGACCGAGCATAGCCTCTCTATATTCTCGCAGGTCCTCAAGGGTAGGTTCCCCTTCATCGCCAAACACAAAACGATCTGTAAGGCTCTCCCACAGCAATCCAGGGCCTCCAAAGTCATATCCCCCGGAGAGCATTCTGTTGTCTCCCCTAAATATCCCTGCTCTGCGTGCCATTGCAGAGCCTGATAATGATTGTCCAGCTCTATCTCCTGCTGGACCAGCCTGTCCAACTCAGTCACACATTGCTCCTGGGGCCGCTCTCCCAGGAATGCCATCCGCAATGCCCGTTGGTCACTGGCCCGTTGCTCTTGGGTTGGAAAGAACTTGCCCTGTTTTATACCAGCGAGCTGGAGGGCTCCAATCCACAGCTCCACTGGAATCTGCTGCCTGAGCTCCAGGTATTCATCCTCAGACACAGTCCTGGTGTATGCTGAAAGGATGATCCGCAGCAGCCCCAGGAACTCTGATGCCAGATCCATATCTCCGCTGGGGTGACCGAAGTCTTCTATCCTGATCTTGGATCCCGGTGGAGGTTTGGATGTCCCAGACTGCAGGAAGCATGATCCCACTGCTTGCCAACAATGTGACCGATCCTGTACTCAAGGTGTCCGTCGTAAATGCTTCCTAAGTCCTGGAACATGAGTCCAATGGATCTGGCTATAGGAGCCCCCAAGAACTAGACAGCACCAGTCTTGGAGTACATCAGGAATAGCTTTTATTTGAGATGTCACACACATATATATACAGCCGGATGACTAAAAACCTAACCTAATTAGCATGAGCTAATTATCTAAATCAACACTGGACTCCTTCATTCAATTGCAGGGTTAATTAGCACATACAACAATAGGTGAAATACTCTTTAGAATATGTGTCAAGCCAGACTACTCATTTGCATTATACAAGACAACAGACAGGTGGCTGGAGTTGATGATATTAGCATCTGACATGTCCAGAGTCTATGTGTCTTGGGGGGCCAGCATGGACCTGAATCCAAGTAAAACCAGCTCAGCGGTCCCCAGGCATACAGCTCACAAACAGCACCGTTCCCCCAAATGCCAGGGCCCATAATCGCAAGGCAAGAGTCTTGCATTACGTCCCCTCCAACAGCCTCTGTCCCAGCTAGGTCTGTCACAGTTTCCGAAAATGCAATTTCCGATCAGATCTTTTTCCGACCGAAAAATTGAGAACATGCTCTCAATCTTTTGGTGGCCGAAATTCCGCCAACAAAAGTCGGATGGAGCATACACACGATCGCATTTTTGACCAAAAGCTCTCAGCTGACTTTTGCTGGCGGAATTTCCGATCGTGTGTACTGGGCAATAGGGTTTTTTCCTGGCCCGCCTTACGTCTGTGTACAACAGGTTACCTCTTTCTCTGGAACCCACAGAACCCCACCCAAGGTAGGAGAGGGTAACATGCACCATGTTCTTTGGTGTTTGTTTTATCTTTTGGAGCCCTTAAAACGGGATTCCACTGCCTAAATCATTTTTTTTAATACAATTAAATGGATGACATTATTTAAAATTAGTACTCACTTGTTCCAGTTTTGAAGTCTTTAATATATATATATATATATATATATATATATATATTCTCGTTAAATCTGAAGTTATATTGCGTCTGGTTGTGGGTTCTCATCTTGCTGCGGGCATGTGAAGCCCACAGGCATCCTCTTCCGGGATACAGTGACACTCAGGTTCCATCATGCACTGCGCGCTGTATCTAAGATCTCGTGCATGCACAGTTACTTAATTTCGGAGCGCAGACAACAGCTCAGGTTGCCATTACAACAGGCGGCGTCGTCGGAAGTCCCGCTTCGTTGCGATGGCAACGGTTTCTTAATCCCGTGATAACTCACGGCCGGCCGCCGCACAGACTCCTGGGATCAATCAGAAAAGATCCCAGGAGACAGTGCAAGTGGAGGAAATTAAAAAAATAGCCGCACAAACCCCACCCATATCTGCAAGACAGAGTCGGGAAGCAGAGCGATTTCAAAGAAAAAAAAAGGTACATTTAAAAAATAAATAAAAAAAAATGTTCCGTTTTAGAATTAGAACAGCTATGTGATCACTCTGAGCTATTGTATATAAAACGGATGGAGCTCCGCTTTAACGCAAACACTCTAGAAAGCAAAAGTCTCACTTTCACTCATCTTCTCCAGAGCTAGTATGAAGCAAAGCCGATAATCTACTTTCAGATCTGTCATTCAGAAGCAAAAGACACTTGCACACATTCCTTTGATTTAATCTCATGGTCTTATTATTACAGCTGTTAGAGGCAATTGATTGGGAACTGGAGGTTCAACCACTACAAAAAGTGTGCAAATATTTCACAAATTTAACTACTTGCCTACCAGCCACGAACACCTCCTTACTGACCAAGCCATTTTTCAGCTTTCAGCGCTGTCGCATTTTGAATGACAAATGCGCGGTCATGCAACGCTGTACCCAAATAAAATTTTTATCATTTTTTCCCCACAGATAGAGCTTTATTTTGGTGGTATTTGATCACCTCTGCGGTTTTTATTTCTTGCGCTATAAACAAAAGAAGAGGGACAAGTTTGAAAAAACATAATATTTTTTACTATTTATTATAATAAATATCCAATTTTTTTTTTTTTTTTTAAACAAATTTTTTCCTCAGTTTAGGCCAATACGTATTCTTCTACATATTTTTGGTAAAAAAAATCGCAATAAGCGTATATTGATTGGTTTGCGCAAAAGTTATAGCGTCTACAAAATAGGGGATAGATTTATAGCATTTTTATTATTATTTTTTTTTTTACTAGTAATGGCGGCGATTTGCGATTTTTATCGTGACTGCGACATTGCGGCGGACACTTCGGACACTTTTGACTCATTTTTGGGACCATTCACATTTATACAGCGATCCGTGCTATAAAAATGCATTGATTACTGTATAAATGTGACTGGCAGGGAAGGGGTTAACGCTAGGGGGGCGCTGCAGGGGTTAATGTGTACCCTATATGGTGATTCTTACTGTGGGGGGAGGGGACTGACTGGGGGAGGAGACCGATCGGTGTCCCTATGTACAAGGGACACACCATCGGTCTCCTCTCCTCTGACAGGACGTGGATCTGTGTGTTTACACACACCGATCCACGTCCTGCTCGATTACCGGGCAATCGCGGGTGCCTGGCGGTCATCGCGACCGCCGGGCACGCGCACCGAGGCCCCAGCTACGCGGCGGGCGCGCGCGCGCGCCTCCCGCGGCGCGCGCGCGCCCCCCAGCGGCCAAATTTGAGACAACGTCATATGACGGCGTCCCGCCACAGTAGCTGAACCGTCCCGCCGTCATTTGACAGTGGGCGGTCAGCTAGTGGTTAAAGAAAGAGGGCTCTATGTTTTTCTTAGTGATGGAGGCTAGCAAGCTCATAGAAGAAGAGTGGTAGAGATCTGAAAAGGAGGACAGTATACAAAATAGATTCTCAAAGCTTTACCTGATTGAAATAGCCGATATGGCCTTGTGGGATATTCCTCCAAGTGTGTATGCGGCCCTCCAACATTTGGCGTAGTGTGTCCCTGCCTTTGGATAATTTAGTTTACCTTTAGAGATGAGCATCGAGTTTGAGTCAAACTCATGTTCGACTCGAACATTGCCTGTTCGCCTGTTCACCGAACAGCGAACAATTTATAGTGTTCGCAGCAAATTCGAAAAGCCGTGGAACACCCTGTAAAAGTCTATGGGAGAAATCCAAAGTGCTAATTTTAAAAGCCTATATGCAAGTTATTGTCATAAAAAGTGTTTGGGGACCTGGGTCCTGCCCCAGGGGACATGTATCAATGCAAAAAAAACTTTTAAAAACTGACGTTTTTTCAGGAGCAGTGATTTTAATAATGCTTAAAGTGAAACAATAAATGTGTAATATTCCTTTAAATTTCGTACCTGGGGGTTGTGTATAGTATGCCTGTAAAGAGGCGCATGTTTCCCGTGCTTAGAACTGTCCCTGCACAAAGTGTCATTTTTGCAGGAAAAAAAGCATTTAAAATCACTCGCGGCTATAATGAAGTCATTGAAAGTCATTGATAGAACAAAAAAAAATATGCGTGGGGTTCCCCCCAAATTCAATTACCAGGCCCTTCAGGTCTGGTATGGATATTAAGGGAAACCCCGGGTCAAATTTTTTAAAAAAAAAATGATGTGGGGTTCCCCCTAAATATCCATACCAGAACCTTCAGGTCTGGTATGGATTTTAAGGGGAACCCGCGCCATCTTTTTTTTTTTTTTGGCGCGAACATGCAACCTAGCAGGCCACAGGAAAAGAGGGGGGACGAGAGCGCCCCCCCTCCTGAACCGTACTAGGCCACATGCCCTCAACATTGGGAGGATGCTTTGGGGGTCTGTGACCCCTCAAAGCACCATGTCCCCATGTTGATGAGGAGAAGGGCCTCATCCCCACATCCCTGGCCGGTGGTTGTGGGGGTCTGCGGGCAGGGGGCTTATCAGAATCTGGAAGCCCCTTTAACAAAGGGACCCCCAGATCCCACCCCCCCCCTGTTTAAAATGGTAAGGGTTTACAAAAGTACCCCTACCATTTCACAAAGAAAGTGTAAAAAATAGTTAAAAAACACACTGACACCGTTGGGAAAAGTCCTTTATTAAGAAAAAAAAATAAAAAAAAAAGATTCCAGCAGTGGTAATCCACTCTTGCTATCCAGCGATGGGTGATCTCTTTTCCGGGGTCCAGCGATGGCTGATCTCTTTCCGATGACGTCCAGCGCAGCACATCTCGTCTCCATGGAGACACTGCGGGAATCCCGACTTAGCTGAGGAGGACCGGGCCACCCATCACCTGACTTAACGCTCACAATTGAAATCCCTATAGGATGCCCGGCTTCCTCTACTAAACCGAAGTGGCTCTACAAGTAATTCACAGCCCATAACGGATGATAACAACACACACAGGATGCGGTAACGTATGATGATGGCATTAGGCAAAGTAGAGTGATTTTGGGAGACTGTGCATGTTAAACACTCTTGTTCTTTTCAAAACTCAAAAAATAATGGACAGTCTCTGGTAAGAGAACCATTGTTATTGAAAACAGAAATTTTGACTCTATGATAACAGCAAGGACTATACCTACATATCGACAACTGCATATCATACTTAAATGACAGCCTGAATGACCATATGACTTCATTTTTTCAGTTATCCAACACTGTCATTTTGAACTCTTTCTCTCTCTTGCCGTACCCAGCTGATACAATCCCATACGGGAATTTTGCCTCCTACCCATGCCCTCTTTCTCCTGTGTTTGCCCCCCCAACAGGCTCGAGCCCCCAGGGGGTACCCATGATATTTAGCCCAATTAATGGGGTCTTGTAGGAATTTTCCTACCTATAAAACCTATTGAAATTCAGCTGCATGGTTCAGCATTGGGCTAATATGTTACGAGTCCTCCCTGGTGTCCGGACGACTATATGTTATACATGTTATATGTTTGTCATGTCCCCCCAGTATGTGATTGCTTGATTGGGTTCAACATGAACCAGCAAGCAAACCTATATTAGTCTAGTTTAAATTTTTATGCTTCAAATCTAAAGTTTCATCTATATATATATATATATATGTGATTGAATAAGACTTTAAAATAAATGTACAAATGATTTTTTTCATCTAAAGGTCTTTCGTCTAAATTAATATTCATCGATTTCATTGACATATGCAACTACTCAATAAGCCCCACTATTTTGTTGTCTCTTACTATTGGAGACTTTCCTTTTTACATATATACTTAGGGGTTGAATAGCAGTCAATTTGATTCATATATTCACATGTACAAGCCTCTTTTTTGCTCTATATATTATCACCCATCACCTGACCCCGCCCCCTCTGACGCAACACAAGGGGGAAGCTGGGCTTCCCCAGTGACATACGGGTGACCCCGCCCCCTCTGATGTAACGGAAACCTGCGTTGCATCAGAGAGGGGGTTGGGTCACCCGTACATCACTGGGGAAGCCCGGCTTTTCCCTTGCGTCAGAGGGGGCGGGGTCAGGTGACGGATGGCCCAGTCCTCCTCAGCTAAGACCTGGGATTCCCGCAGTGTCTCAGTGGAGAAACCCAGGCTTCCCCAGTGATGTATGGGTGACCCCGCCAGCAGGTTTCCGTTACATCAGAGGGGGGCGGGGTCACCCATACGTCACTGGGGAAGCCCGACTTCCCCCTTACGTCAGAGGGGGGAGGGGTCAGGTGACGGGTGGCCCGTCCTCAGCTAAGACAAGATTCCTGCAGTGTCTCCGTGGAGACAGGATGCGCTGCGCTGGAATTCATTGGAAGAGATCACCCATCGCTGGACTCCGGAGAAGAGATCATCCATCGCTGGATAGCAAGAGTGGATTACCACCGCTGGAATCTTTTTTTATATATTTTTTTATTTTTAATAAAGGACTTTTTTAACAATTTTTTACACTTTCTTTGTGAAATGGTAGGGGTACTTTTGTACCCCCTTACCATTTCAAACAGGGTGGTGGCCGGGATCTGGGGGTCCCCTTGTTAAAGGGGGCTTCCAGATTCTGATAAGCCCCCCGCCCTCAGACCCCCACAACCACCGGCCAGGGTTGTGGAGATGAGGCCCTTGTCCCCATCAACATGGGGTCACAGACCCCCAAAGCATCCTCCTAATGTTGAGGTCATGTGGCCTGGTACGGTTCAGGAGGGGGGGCGCTCTCTCGTCCCCCCCTCTTTTCCTGTGGCCTGCCAGGTTGCGTGCTCGGATAAAGGGTCTGGTATGGATATTTAGAGGGAACCCCACTTTTTTTTTTTTTTTGACCCGGGGTTCCCCTTACTATCCATACCAGACCTGAAGGGCCTGGTAATTGAATTTGGGGGGAACCCCACCCATATTTTTTTTTATCAATGACTTACAATAACTGTTCTCTGTATTATGGGAGCCGACAATTCATTATAGCCACGAGTGATTTTAAAATACTTTTTTTCCTGCAAAAATTACACTTTGTGCAGGGACAGTTCTAAGCACGGGAAACATGTGCCCATTTACAGGCATACTTTACACACCCCCCAGGTACGAAATTTAAAGGAATATTACACTTTTATTGTTTCACTTTAAGCATTATTAAAATCACTGCTCCCAAAAAAAACTGCAGTTTTTTTAAAAGTTTTTTTGCATTGATACATGTCCCCTGTTGCAGGACCCAGGTCCCCAAACACTTTTTAGTTTGAATAATTTTTATTGAAAATTTTTGGCAATAACAGAACAGTAACAGGTATGTAAGTACACGTAGGTTATCACAGACACAAACAAGGGATGTGATATCACAGATAGTAAGATCCGTTTACATAAAAGGAACAATACATAAACAGTCATAACTCTGGAATGAAGGAGAGTACGTTAAGGCTCCGTCCCTGTATATGACCCTACATAGCGTCTTATAGTGCCAGGTACAGGAGAAGTCCAGGGGATCCCAGACTCCCGGTTGCCCCTAAAGGGATCAAGCTGTCACCCCGGAGTGGGAGCCACCAGACATCCATTGCAGGGTCAGGTCATGACTCCAACCTTCAAAAACCTGATAAGCCAGTAGTGGCGTCTAATCGAGCCAAGGGAGCCTATCAGTCAGCATGAGCCTAAAATATCCTTGCCAAGAGAGGCAGTACAGGAAAGGAAAAGAGAGAAACGTGTGAGGAAGAAGAAGGTGGGGAACAGGTAAGGGTAATCAATTAATAAACCCAGAGTTCGTCATACCAGGTGGTAGTCCAGGAATTAGAGATATATTACAGAAAGTGGCCCAGGGTAACCATGTATTCTGGAACTTCTCCAATTTGTCATCGAGTTTGTCTACGATCTGTTCTTAGACCATGATCCAAGAAACTTTCGTTTTAAACAGCTGAAAGGAGACAAAATGTTTCTTCCAGGCCTTGGCTATCGTTATTTTGGCTCCCAGTAAGATAAAAAAGGATAAGGTCTGGGATGTTTTAGGAAGTCCAGTTATGGGGTGATTGAACAGGGCTGAGCTAGGGTGTGGCGGTACAGCGTTATCCATTAACGTGCTGATTGTACGATAAACTTTCCGCCAAAACGATCGGATGCAGGGACAGGTCCACCAGATGTGCAGCATGGAGCCCTCCATCTCGCATCCCGTAAAGCAGACTGGTGGTGTACCTGGGAATAGCCTGGCCAGCCTGGAGGGAACATAGTACCACCTTATCAGTACTTTTAAACTAGCTTCAATGAGAGAGATATTAAGGATACCTTTGAAAGCTCGGTCCGTAGCTCGAAACCAAGTTGCGGTGTCCCAAGAGTTGTCCACTTCAACTTCCCATGCTCGGACGTAAGAAGGTTTGGTTTCCCTATGCATAAGCGCTGCGTAGATCAAAGAGATGCCTCGCTTCTGATCCATTAGATTGACACACCAGTGTTCATATGTAGTGATAGTAGGTGGTAAGGGTTTAGTGGTCCAGACCGAGTGGATAAAATGAGAAATCTGTGAGAACCTAAAGAGTTCGGAGTTAGGCATATCCAGCTTTTTCTGACAATGTGACAGTGAGATGGGGCCTGAAGGGGAAAAGAAGTGTCCTATCCGATAGAGGCCTTTGTTCGTCCACCACTTAAAAGCTTAAATTTCCATCCCTGGGTTAAAATCCGGATTGTGAAATAGGTGCGACAGGGGTCTTATTGGGGAAATGATGGTAGGAAGGGTAAAAAGGAGCAGAGTGCAATTGAATGTGAAAGAGTGGGTGCCATAACAGCCGGTCTGCGACCAGACTTGCACCTCAGTAGATAATCTATGGTGTTCGAGGGAACGGCTTGTTTTTCCATAGATAGCCAGTCTGGTTTTGCATTCTGTGAGAAGGCTGTAGAAATTTGTGCCAACTGAGCTGCTTGATAATATCCCCAGAGATTGGGGAGACCTAAGCATCCTTGCGATCTCAAGCAATAAAGTGTATCCGAAGGGCAACTATAACCTTTTCCCCCCCCCCCAAATGAAGCGCAATATGTCCGATTGCAATTTTTTGAGGAATTGCTTGGGGACCGGGATTGGAAGCGAGCGGAATAGATAGAGCATACGCGGTAGAAGGGTCACTTTTGACTGCGTGAAGCCTGCCCAGCCAGGATAGACCACCCTTGGACCACCGTTCCATATTATTTTTACATTTGAGTATCATGGAAGGGTAGTTTGCTGTGAAAAGTCTGTTTATGTCTGATGTTAATTTGATACCTAGATAAGGTAGCAGTGAAGGGGGTCCATGAGAAAGGAAAGTTGGTTGTGAGTTGTTGGAGGCTGTCCGGAGGTAATGTAATATTTAATACTATTGATTTGGTCATGTTAACCCGTAGACCGGATATTCCACTAAAGTCTTTAAGGGTTCGCATAATTAGGGGCACAGACGTCAGAGGGGAGGAGATGAAAAGAAGGAGGTCATCCGCATAAAGTGCGCATTTGTGTTCCTGTGTGCCGCAGTAGACTCCCTTGATGTCCGGGTTAGTCCTCAGGGTGATAGCTAGTGTCTCGATTGCTACCGCAAAAAGGAGAGGCGAAGGTGGGCATCCCTGTCTGGTTCCTCTACCTATGGGGAAGGAGTTAGTGTATCTACCCAGCAGGCGCACCTGCGCAGAAGGATTAGAGTAGAGGGAGTTAATAAGGTTGAGAAAATGTTTGCCGGATCCCCATCTCTGGAGAACAACAGACGGGTATGCCCAATCAAGCGAGTCAAACGCCTTGTGTAGGTCAATTGATAGAAGGAAACCCTTCTGAGGGGGCGTGCCATCCCATTGTGATCTGAGTACAGAAATTATGTCAATGGCCCGTCTAATCTGGTCCGGGCCTTGAATGAAGCCCACCTGATCCTTATGTATATACGAGGAGATGAAGCTGGACATTCTGTTCGCCATAATTTTCGTCATTATTTTGATATCATTGTTTATAAGCGAGATGGGGCGGTAGTTACCTACCTCGCTAGTGTCTTTTTCTGGTTTCGGAATGACCGAAATATATGCAGAATAAAAATCCGGATCTAACGGTGCTCCATTCCGGAGAGAGTTAAACATTTTAGTCAAATGTGGGGCCAGACATTGTCCAAATTTTTTATAGTACCCAGTGGAGAAGCCGTCTGGGCCCGGTGAGGAGCCCAACTTAAGAGTTTTAATGGTATCAAGAACTTCAGTTTGGGTGAACGGGGTCTCCAGATGCCCACACTGGACCACTAGGAAGCCCCCAGGACCACCAGGGAAGCCCCCAGGACCACCAGGGAAGCCCCCAGCATGTGGATGGCCAGGTACATCCCCCATGGCCATCCACATGTTAAAAAAAAAATCAAAAATATGCCAATCAGTGCCCACAGATGGGCACTGATTGGCACATCATATTTAATAAAAAAAAAAGTAAAAAAAAAGGATTCCCAGCAATGCCACCCATAAGTGTTATCAGTGCCACTCATCAGCGTCCATCAGTGCCCATCCGTGCCCACCCATGCCCACCTATCAGTGCCCATCCATGCCACCTATCAGTGCCCATCCATGCCACCTATCAGTGCCCATGCATGCCACCTATCAGTGCCACCTATATGTGTGCATCAGTGCCACCCATAAGTACCCGTCAGTGCCGCCTATGAGTGCCCATCAGTGCCACCTGAGTGCCCATCAGTGCCGCATACCAGTGCCACCTATCAATGCACATCAGTGCCGCCTATCAGTGCCCATCAACAGTGACAAAGAAAAACTTGTTTTTTTGCAAAATTTTCGGTCTTTTTTTTGTTTGTTATCAAAAAATAAAAATCGCCGAGGTTATCAAATACCACCAAAAGAAAGCACTATTTGTTGGAACAAAATGATAAAAAATTTGTTTGGGTAAATTTTAGCATGACCGCGCAATTGTCATTCAAATTGCGACATCGCTGAAAGCTGAAAATTGGCTTGGGCGGGAAGGTGTCTAAGTGTCTGGTATTGAAGTGGTTAAGCAATACAGGTAAGGGAAGGTCATTTAAAAATTTGTCCCTGTGTGCAGTGGAAGGGTTAGAGTTTTGTTTGTATAGATCGGAGTAGAATTGCTTGAAAGCATGCATTATCTTGGATGGGTTCTGTGATAGTTCCCCAGCAGCCACCTTAAGTTTAGGGAAGGTCTGTGTGCGCTGTTAAGGGCTCAGTTTAGCTGCCAGGCGCAAACCGATTCTGTCCTTTTGGGCATAAAATCTGGCACCCGTCCAACGAAGATGTTGTGCCGCCGCTGTGGTCAGTGATAAATTTAGGAGTGCTCGGGCCGAGTCAAGTTTTGCGAGGGATGCAGATGTGGGATTGCGTTTGTGGGCTTTAGATAAAATGCGAAAGTCTTCAGAAAGTTTCAAGGTGTCTGCTCTATGTGCGGCCTTAAATTTAGAAGACAGCTGTATTATTTTCCCTCTAATCACCGACTTATGCGCAGCCCAAATGGTAGAGGGGATACCTCCTTTGATGCGTTGAGAAGGAAGTACTCTTGTATATCAGATTCTAACAAAGAGCAGTGTATAGGATCGTTCAAGAGCGACTCCTATAGTCGCCAGTGAGGGCGATGATCAGTCCCTACCGGTCTTCGAGTTATTAAGGTCATCATGGAGTGATCCGAAATAGAGGAATCTACAATTTTGGACCTCCTGATCAGGGGAGTCGTAGAAGCCCGAGTGAAAATGTGGTCTATCCTGGCATAGGAGTTGTGAGGTGCCGAGAAGTGCGTGTAATCCTTCATATGAGGGTTAACCTCCCTCCAAATGTCTATTAATCCTGCAGCATTCAGGATTTTAGCTATGGAAACGCTCTGTTTAGAGGGCCGTTTAGGTTTGGTAGTGGCGTTCGTAAATTTGTATAGGGAAAAATCAAAGGCTATATTTGAGTCCCCACGAAAGAAAACCGTACCCCGAAGGTGAGTCTGTAACTTATGGAGTAGAGATTCGAAAAAGGCTTTTTGACCCTTGTTGGGCGTATAGTAGGATACAAAAGTGTAAAGTTCCCCGTCTATATGACCTGACACTAGAATGTAACGACCCTGCGGATAAATGATCGTTTCGGGTTGAGACAAGTTAATGTGTTTGGCAAAACAGACAGCAACCCCTTTTCGTTTTGTTTTTCGCCGAGGCCAGGAAAAATTGTGGGTAGTGCTGATGTAGGAAAGTGGGTTTAAATGTGGAAGGAAAGTGTGTTTCCTGTAGTAAGAGTATGTCAGCCTGTAAAGAGTGGTATTGTTGCAGTATTTTCCTACGTTTTATCGGGGAGTTGAGGCCCTGTGTGTTATGAGAAATAATCTTTAAGGTAGGTACACTGGTGGGAGTGTCAGCCATGGATCAGAAGGGAGTGTTCGGTATCAAAAAGTTGGAACTTACCCCGCCAGAGGTGAAGGAGGAAACGGTTAACATCTGGCTGCCCGAATAGATTGGTCCTGGAGCCTGGGTAAGTAGACTGGGGACAGTTAAGGCATCTGAGAACTCGGGAAGGAGCGTTCGGAAGGGGGAAGGAAAAAGAAATGAAGAAGAAAAAGAGAAGAGAGTCACATAATTAGAAGACAAATAGTGCAATTCTGTGATAGTCACACACATTAAGCATACATGAGGGTCCCCTGACCCTTGCCCACCCCTGTAGTGGAACGGACTCGCCGTAACCACCCCCAATACCCGAGGAGCCGGAAAGACCTTATAAAGGAAATCCGGGCTAGGAGCCAGGTGCACCGAAGGGCTTCTGGTCCAAGTGAGGTGCATTGGATCCACCACAGTCCCGCCACCCTAGATCACTCATATCTGAAAGTCCCAGGGGAAATCATCATCTCCTAACTACAGAGCGTTCCCTAAGTGGTGAGGGTAAAAGATAACTCTTACAAGTAAACTGCTTGGTAGAACTGTGCAGAGGGATCCCCCGATGCTCGACCGCTTCCCACCCCTCCTCCCCCAACGTAGGGGAGTAAATGGGGGGGTGGCAGTTAGATAATCAGCAGAACCAAATTTAAGCATGGGAGGATCTTCCCCGACAGCTCCAGACAGAACTATTATAATTTCCATGGAGCATATTAGAGCCAATGGAGAATATATGAGCCAACAGGAAAAAATAAGAACAAATTAGTAATATTATAAAAAGAACAAAAGGGAAGAAAAGAACGTATCAATTCAGGCAGTTAAGTACTGAGAGTCCTCTATATCTAACTGAATAGAAGTTATCAGAATAATGTACTAGCATACATTGATATAAACCCAGGTAATTGTAACTCATATGAAACCTGTTAGGGCAGTGCGTTGGTATATGGAAGTTACAGACCAGAGTAGAGATGGTTCTGCCCTCTGCAGCGCCGTAGGAGTGCCTCTGAAACAAGGTGCCCAACAGAACTGTGAACCTAGAAAAAGAAGTCATAATTACGGCCTCTAAGGCCTAACTGGGAGGTCGATGGACTAGCTCGACCTAGTTCACTGCTCAGTTGGGGTAAGGGGGGCTACCCCATTCCGGCCTCCACAAAAGGAAGGGGGAACAGAGGGCCCAAAACTGTCCCCTAACCCCAAAACGGTGAACCAAAAACAAGAGAAAGGTGTGTTAAATGGTGTCCGAGGGTCGGAGTCTCATGGTGGTAAATTTTCTTTCCAACGCTTGGAGCCTTGTTTCAGCCAGGTGTGTTGCAGGGGGCTTGCTGGCGGAGGTCTTTTCGTCGAGGTCGGGGTTCCCCTGGTAGCCTGAGAGGCATGCGGTTCTAGTTGTATCAGGCCAAGATGTGTAAAGAGACGTTCACCTTCAGGGAAAGTGGAGAAACCAAAGCCTTTGTTCTTGTAAGAAAAGTTCAGTCGTAGAGGGAAGGACCAACGGTAAGTGATTTCTTTATCCATGAGGACTTTCAGCAATGGCTTAATAGAACGCTTTTTTTGTATCGTGTATGGAGAGAGGTCAGCAAAGATCTGGATTTTGTGTCCCTGTAAAGTGAGATTGTCTGTGTATCTGGATTTTCGCATTACTTCTTCCTTGGTCGAATAATAATGCGGCTTAACAATGATGTCGCCGGGCAGGCCATCAGAGCGGGGTGCTTGCAGAGCTCTGTGAGCCCTATCCAGCTCCAGGCGGTGTTCAGGGATGTCAGGAATTAGGCTTTTTATCAAAGATTTTACTGCTTTCTGAACCTCTTTTTCAGATTCTGGGATCCCTCTGATCCTGAAGGTATACCTGCGTGACCTATTCTCGAGGTCATCGATCTTAGAAAAAGCAGTCTCCAATTGCTCCTGAACTTTTTGCAATCTGTTGGAGTTTTGGTTAATCTGAGCTACCGCTTGTTCAGCTTTCTGTTCTATAGTATCCATCCGCATCCCTATCTGCTGTAAGTGCCAGGCTTTTGGAAAGCATGTGGGAAAATGCAGCCATCATTGAGGGAAAGTCAGTGGGGTCAGGGTATCCTCCTGCGCTTCACTGACAGTGAGCATGAGGCCTGTGTGGGGATCCATCATGGGGGTAGTGGGATATCCAGCATTCAGTCCTCCCAGCAGGGATTCTGTGGAAGAGGGGGAGTTGGCAGGTTGTAGTGTGGGGTAATCGGTACCTGAGAAGGCTATTTGTAGCTGGTCCTGGTCCGCAATGGAGGAGTCCTGCGGCTCTGTGGTATGTAGGCCTCCTGCTGCCGCCGCCATTTTGGCGTAACTGAGGAGCCTGGGAGCCGCCGTCATCTGGCCAGATAAATCACGTTTGGCCAGCGGGGATGACATCTGCGTGTTCCTGGCGGTTTCCCCCGTCCAGATCACTCGATGTGCGGGGTGTGGGGACGCTCTGTAAGCTCCGGTTGTCAGCGAAGGGCCGTGGTGGAGCGGAGCTCTAGATGCCGGCGGCCATCTTGGGAGCTGCCGCGCATGCGCCTCCCCCCAAACACTTTTTAGGACAATAACTTGTATATAAGCCTTTAAAATTAGCACTTTTGATTTTGAACGTTCGAGTCCCATAGACTTTAATAGGGTTCTAAAGTTCACACAAACTTTAGGTCTGTTCGCAGGTGCTGGTGCGAACCGAACAGAGGGGTGTTCGGCTCATCCCTACTTCCTAGTAAAAACCCAATGTTGACTCAGCTTTTCCTCAGACAATGACTGAGATGCAAGGTTAATGATACACCAGAACGACAACAGTCACAAATATATGAACAGTCTATAATGAATAAAGAGAAGTAAGTATCCCCGCGCTACTGTGACAGAATAAATAAACAAAACTAACTAAACAAATATGGTTGCAGCAAACCACCGACAGGGGTGCAAACCCCACCCAAAGAAATTCAAAATAAATCAATATATGGTGTTGCGCTCCAAAAAACAACCAAATGCTAAGTGCCAAAAGGTCATACAGATCCTCCTACTAATCATAAATATATAAATAATTTAATATAATAATAAATAAATGGATAAGTTAACATAAAAAAGTGCATATGTGCCGTGACTGAATAAAATAGTCACTAGATAAAATTTCTTTCCTGTGTTGGGCATGCATATGATAAAGATGTTAAATGCGATGGGTCAGACGACCATACTGCCACCAGACTCACTTCTGGCATATATTTCCGGGATTCCAAAGGAGGGGAAAGATCTGTCAGAATGCGGAAATCTCGCTACTAAATGTAGATCTAAAGCTTTTTACTAAATTACTAGCCTCCCGTATCCAACCTCAGCTTACTCCAGTTAATCCATTTAGATCAACTAGGGTTTATCCCTTCTCATGAAGCAAGGGATAATACTATCAAGGTACTTAACCTGGTCCATCATGCTAATAAAACAAAGACTCCCTGTGTTTTCGTGAGTATTGACGCAGAAAAAGCGTTTGATAGAGTAAATTGGAATTTCATGTTCTCGGTTTTGAGACATGTGGGATTAGGAGACCTTATGCTTCAATAGATTGCAAAGGTCTACATGGCCCACAGGCATCTGTTAAAATAAATGGAGTATTCTCAAAATCTTTCAAGATCTTTAATGGTACACGGCAGGGATGTCCTTTGTTGCCTTTGTTGTTCGCTCTTTCGTTGGAGCCATTATTGAATAAAATTTGGCAAAATCCAGACGTTTCAGGGCTACAGATAGGAGAACATAACTATAAAGTTTCAGCGTATGCAGTTGATTTGTTGTTTTCTTTGTCTAAACCACACATTTCACTACCCAATCTTATGAAGGATTTTGAGGATTATAGCGCTCTTTCAAACTTAAAAATAAATTACACTAAATCGGAAGCTATGGGAGTGGCACTTTCTCAATCAGAGCGGGGCATTATACAACCCAATTTTAAATTTAAATGGGTGACATCTGCGCTAAAGTACTTGGGTACATTTATTCCATCAAATTTGGGTAATACTTATGCGGTAAACTTTCCACCGTTATATAATGCAGTACGATCCTTATTGGACAAATGGCATCAGGGGCTACACTCATAGTTTGGCCGATGCAATATTATTAAAATGAGTATTTTGCCAAAATATTTGTTTCTTTTTCAGGCACTACCCATTGGAATTCCGGCAGTTTATTTTCATCAAATCCGTACTCTTTTTACTAATTTTATATGGGCGAATAAACGCCCCAGGATTAGGAGATGCCTTTTGACATTTCCCAAGTGCTTTGGCGGTGTAGAAGCCCCAGATGCATTTAAATATTACCAAGCGGCCCATCTTGGCAGAATGATTGATTGGTGCAGACATACAGAACTCAAACTCTGGATAATCGTAGAACAACAATTTAGTCCAATACCATTATGTAGAGCACCTTGGTGTTATGTAGCCCTACCCGCCTCTCTCAAAACACATCCCATTATAGGCCCTACATTGCGAATAGGATACGGGTTTTTCTACAATGCAAACACCCCTGTTCCCAATATTAGGAAACCCTAGTTTTCCTCCAGGCATGGAATTAGGCGCGTTTAATAACCTAAGAGAGAAGGGTTGTTTTCAGGCATCGCATTTTTTGGACCGCGAGAATTGGCCCACGGTGGCCACATTGATGCAACTGGGGGGTCGGTATGAAATTTACTTTTTGCAGGCGTTACAGCTATGCCATTTTTTAGGTCCCTGGGATCACCGATAAATTATCGGCGTCAATTAACTAAATTTGAGCTATACTGTAATGGAGAAGAACCCCTCCCTCGGATAATATCTAAGATATATTCCTTGCTTAACATGCCCGTAGAGGATTTTGTGACACCAGGCATTGGTAAATGGGGGAGAGACCTGGAGAGGACTTTTAGCCCAGTCCAAAGACAGAATATTATCTATCTTTCATTGAACTCTTTAATATGCACATGGATCCAGGAATCTAATTATAAATTATTGACACAATGGTATTACACACCTGCGAGGCTAAGTAAATTCTCCCCAGAGGTCTCAAACCGCTGTTGGAGGTGTAAAGAGGATCAAGGGACATTACTGCACATATTTTGGTCCTGTTCTAAAATTAGACAATACTGGTTGGAGGTACAGAGTATCTGTCAAAAGTTTACAGACTTTCCAATGTCAGATGACCCTGCTTTCTTTTTGTTTCATTGTTCACAAATCCCCCGACAGGAATATAAGAGATCTGTGCTGTGTCATATGGTCAATGCAGCTAAAGCCTGTATTACTCTCCATTGGAGGGATCCTAACCCCCTTTCGATTGCTCAGTGGCTAAATGGGGTAAGAAACATAGGGGTTATGCAGGACCTAGTGTTGTCAGCACAAGACAGAAAAGAACAATATATGAGAACATGGGCAGAATGAGACCATATTTTCTCTTAACAACTAGTTCAGAACACATTTTTCTGCCCTCCAGATACAACTAGTGGCTGAAGATGATATTACCTGAGCTCACCAGGTAAATCATTAGAGTTCTCCAACCAATGAAGAATAAGCCAAACCTTCTGGGCTGAGCTTATGATAATTTTATGAGCTTATTGTCCCAGATGGTATAAAGGATGTAAGGGCCATAGAGAGGGGATCACAGACCCACACGCTGGATACACCCCCTAGATGATCAAGAAGCCTGCTGATAATTGACCACTCCCCATCTTGCTGGACTTTCTGACTGGAACTACTCAAAGCACTTGTAATTTGTCGGATATCTTCCCCTTTTAAACTGTTGGTAAGATACAGACCATAAGAATATTAATTAATCTTTTCTCTCAAAATTGGAGGGATTGTATTTTACAGTTTGTGTTAACCTTATCATGTACAGTGTGTAGGGTAGTTTTATAATTAATAATTTTTCCATATCGATTGTCTAGGCTGGGTGTGTTGAAGCTGTGTTTGGGGGAATTTAGAAATAGACTTGTATTACAACAATTTAAATTACTGTGGTCCTAGGAAAAGTATTTATCGCCCCATTCAATTCAGTAGCTCTGTTGGATTAATATATCTTTCAAATAGACAATATCTATCTGTTGACTCCGCGAGACATACTTTAGATTCCTTCCGGCCGAAGAAATTCAGAGGACTATCTCACCGAGCGACAAGGGATATTGTGTTCTTGAACGTAAGGCGTGATTACCACAAATATTTTTCAAACAGAACCATTTGGGCTCCCCTGAGTTATTTGTAAAATATTAAGAAAAATAGTCTTTTTGCCGTATTGATGTTTTTGATAATGTGTGTGAAATATTAATCACCAGAAATCCAGGTTCTATATGAAATTGTGTAACTATACTTGTTAATTAATAAAGTCAAATTATTTACTTATTCTTTTTTTTTGGGAGATATTTATACATTGGTAAGAGTTCCCCATAGATTAACGAACTCAATCATTACATACCACAATAATTTCTTATCTGAACAAAGTTCACAATTTTACCGTAAGTTTGGAGGCACTGAAAAAAAAAAACACACTGAAATTCTAATTTAAATTCCCCATATATATTATTAAAATTCCATAACATACTCACTGATTGGTCACAGCTGATCACATGGTAAGAAGCCTCTGTCAGAGGCTTCATACCACGATCGGAGTTGCAGTGTGTCAGACGTCGCACCGGCTCTGTTATCCTGATCACGTCATATGATGTCTGATCAGGATAACCTAACCACTTTGCCGCCATCATTCTGCTATATGGCGGGCAGCAAGTGGTTAAGCACAAATTTTTGATATTTTATGGAGTGGACTAAGAAGATTTAACCATGCCAATGGTGCAGCAGAAAACATATAGCACAGTGAGGGTGGTTTGTGGTCCAGGATGATAGGACAGTCAAAATTAGAAGCGACGCCCCCCCCCCCACCACAGTTGCAGAATGCATACCGAAAGCTTTATGGGGGCGCTAGACTAATTTGCCTCTCAGCCCAGTCTGCCCCATAAGACTGGCTCTACAATAACAGTGTAGCGTAAGCCGGTGGGGACTCTTTCCATGCTACCCCCCCTTCAAAGTGCTGCCCTAGGCCAGGGCCTTGTCGGCCTTGGCCAGGATACAGCATTGGGTGGACAAACTGATAAAGTCTGCTTACTGCCTAGTAAAAGCACAAATCATGTCTATTTGCTAAACTATACAGTTATACACCTAAATTATAGCTGCAAAAATAAACCCTTCAAATAACTCAATGCTAAACTTCACCCTTACTATTACAGCTACAACAGCCTTCTGTCGATGAGCCCTTCAATTGGCTATTGAACGGCCTAACAGGTCGGTGCCTGACTCCTAAAGACCAACAGCGAAGTGAAGCGCATTGTGGACAACAGACTTACAAAGATGCTGTGAATTGTGAGACAATGGTATATTGTTTTCATCCTGTAACAGAAAGTGTTGTTACTGTCAGGATCTCCAAGTAGAAAAAAAAAATATCTACTTAAGAAAACTATATACAGTGAAGTGAGTGAAGTATGAAGTCAAGCATACTCAGAAATATTTTGTGGTTTAAATACACTTTACTGTATCATTAATTGATGGGCTTCTACCTTGGAGTTTCTCTTTTAAATGACCTCTGTGTTCTATTTCAGATCTTACCTACCCTGGAGTCTCTGACTTGAACACATAGGGAGCTCTTTGTTTAAATAGTTTGTATGTTTTTGATACCCTTGGGTTCCACACTAGCAGAGCACCCTAGTGCAGTTACTTTTCTTTAAAATATTACACTAGATGCACTCCAAATGTCATGCTGCACTACAAATTTTAGCTTTTATAGGTACTAGCTTCGACCCCTAACTACAGTGCTTTAACAACTAGCTATATTTTGCTAGCCTGCAAATATTTTGAGTCTATGATAAAAATATACTTGAAGAAACAATTATTTAGGGGCTGCTACATACAATATTTCATTATTCACACCAAAAGTGTAATTATATAATTATCGTGCAGCTCATCCACTAAGCTACTCAGTCTGTAAATATTTCTATGATTATTAAATGGTTTTGCATTAAATTTTGCTTGCATTCCTGCAGTGAGCTTCTTACTGTAATTCTATTTTGATAGAAAAAGCAATACAGCATTTTAAATGTGCTGATTAAAAAGGTAATTTAAATAGAGAAACAACGTTTACTGTACTAACATCCATTAATCACTACAAAATGCATATTAATATGAGATAAGAATGCAAAGTACAAATATACAGTAAGTGTGGCATAATTTGTCAAAAGTTTGGTTTTGCTGTAAATGTTTCTTTAGATATTGCTTAAAAATTTGTGTTAAGACTTACAGTGCTGTGAAAAAGTATTTGCCCCCTTCTGATTTTTTATTTTTTTTACATATTTTTAACACTTAAATTATTCAGATCAGCAAACTAATTTTAAAATACAAAGATAACCTGAGTAAATCCAAGAAGCAGTTTTTAAATTATTATTTCATTTATTAAGGGAAAAAAGCTGTTCAAACCTGCCTGGAGAAGTGAAAAAGTAATTCCCCCCTCCCATGCTGAATCATGAATGAACTTTGATTAACCACAATTCTTGGGAAAGCTGAGTTAAATTTCACTTGCTAGATCCAGGCCTGATTACTGCCAGACCTGTTGAATCAAGAAATCACATAAATAGAAGCTGTCTGAAAAAGTGAAGCATGCTAACAGATCAAAAAAAGCCACACATCCTGCCACAATCTAAATAAATTCAAGAACAGATTAGAAACAAACATGTATCGGTCTAGGAAGGGTTTCAAAGCAATTTCTAAGGCTTTGGAACTCCAGTGAACCACGGGGAGAGCCATTATCCACAAATGGAGATAACTTGGAACAGTGGTGAACCTTCCCAGGAGTAGCCGGCCTACAAAAATTACTCCAAGAGCATGACGACGACTCATCCAGGAGATCATAAAAGAACCCAGAACAACAGCTAAAGAACTGCAGGCCTCACTTGCCTCAGGTAAGATCAGTGTTCATGATTCAACAATAAAAAAGAGACTAGGCAAAAATGGCATCTATTGGAGAGTTCCAAGACCAAAGCCACTGCTGACCAAAAAGAACACAAAGGCTCATCTTACATTTACCAAAAAGCATCTTGATTATCCCCAAGACTTTTTGGCAAATATTCTGTGGACTGATAAAACAAAAAATGTACTTTTTGGAAAGTGTGTGTCCCGTTACATCTGGCATTAAACTACAAAATAAAAAAAAAATAATAAAATACAGGATTTCATAACAAGAAAATCATACCAACAGTCAGACATGGTGGTGGTAGCGTAATGGCCTGGGGTTGCTTTGCAGCTTCAGGACCTGGACGAATTACCATAATTGATGGAACCATGAGTTCTAAGCTCTACCAGAAAATCCTAAAGGAGAATATCCGGCCATCAGTTCATGACCACAAGCTCAAGAGCAGTTGGGTTATGCAGCAGGACAATGATCCAAAACACAACGGCAAATCCACCTCCAAGTGGTTCAAACAAAGCAAAATTTAGGTTTTGGAGTGGCCTAGTCAAAGCCCGGACTTAAATCCAATTGAGATGCTGTATCATGACCTTACACAGGCTGTTCATGCTGGAAAACCCTCCAATGTGGCTGAATAAAACAATTCTGCAAAGAAGAGTGGGCCAAATTTGCTCCACAGCAATGTGAAAGACTCATTGCCAGTTATCGCAAATGCTTGATTGCAGTTGTTTCCGCCATGGGTGGCACAACCAGTTATTAGGTTTAGAGGGAAATGACTTTTTCACATAAAGCCAGGCAGGTTTGGACAGCTTTTTTGCCTTAATAAATTAAACCATCATTTAAAAACTTCATTTTGTATTTACTTGAGTTATCTTTGTGTAATAATAAAATGAGTTTGATGATTTGAGTCATTTCAGTGTGACAAATATGCAAAAAAAAAAAAATCAGAAAGGGGGCAAATACTTTTTCACAGCATTGTAGGTTTGTGTCTGATATAGGATCAAGGCAAACCTTGCCCATACATGGTTCACAGACCTGGTGAATGAATGCAGTATTTTGCTACCATAGTAGCCAACTAAATATAATACACTTCCTGGCCTTTAAATGTAGGTCAGATGGCTCAGAAGGGCCAACAAGGAATTTTTTTGGATATGCCAGCACCCTTGCTATAAAACGTTGGGTTCCCAATTGGCATATTGACAATCAAGGGCAGCCAGGGTGCTTGGGGGTGCTAAAGCACTCCCAAAATGTCCACTAGCACCCAAAAAAAATATATAAAAAAAATACTGTGGTAGAGGACTTAGACAATGGGCAGGGAGGCATCTGCCATCCAGGATGATGTGCCTACAGTATATTGTGTAAATAGAGCCAAACATTCCTTAGTAGCTTCCCTGCTGTCACCTAAACACATAAACAAAGACTTGGCAAAGGAAGTTTTACACTAGTAATTTTTTCAGGGAATTCCTTGAGACATTTGGCTAATAGATATGCGCATGCGTGCACAAATCTTCTCAGGAGGACGCACAGGAGTATACATGCACGCGGGAATGTGCACACATGAACGAGTGCGCGCACAAGGTATCTTGGCGCCAGATGGACTATTTAGGGAGGACTTTGTCTGAGCTTTAATGCTGACTGGTCTTCAGCTGTTCCCTGAGTACTTCTGATGTGTTTCCCTGGGTGCTGACTCAGCTTACTCCTGACCTGATCTCGGATTCTGTTATCTCGCTCCTCCTCCTGACCCGGCTTTTTCTTGACTTTGGCTCTGTTCCTGATTCTTTACCTCACTGCCCGCATGTTGATGACCCTGGCTATCCTGAGACCACGCTCCTGCCTGCTGACTCATGCCTGCCCAGCTGCCTGCGATTTCAATCCTGCGACCTGCTGCGAGTTCCTGCTGCAAATCTGCCCGAAGCTCAACCCTGCCATACGTCCTGGTCCTGCAGTACAAGCGGAGTGCTTCCTTAACCTCAGCTGAACTATGGTGCATGGCTACTGCTCCTGATCTGATGGTTCTTCTATCTTCTCAGAATCACATCTCCTGCTGCAAGTTCCTGGGCCTACAGGCACTCGTGTTCCTCCTGTCCCTCAGCTCCCTCTGTTTCACTCTCAGCGGGACCTGGGTTGGAGATGCAAGAGAGGCCGACCTCGTCATTTCAGTCTCCCTTCAGGCACGTGACACATTTGCTTTGCAACTCTGACTGATCACATGAGCACCTGAAATGAAGTGATTGATGTAAACCTTACCTCTGCCCACTCTGAATATACAGGTAACGGTGGGGAGCTGCTGAGGCATATTTGGCCCCCTGCTATTTGTATCCTGTTTACACTGCTAAATATACTGTAGACACACTAGGATCTGAAAGTGGATTTACACACACACTGTGAACGTGTGTGTCTTTTTGTGTATTTATATCAATTTTCATATACTATCATTGGCTAAACAGTTATTCTTTAGTGGAGCTATATACATAACATAGAGAAAAAAAATCTGATCCTGTAGCCAAAACATATATAGGATGAAATTATCTTCTTGTCTAAGAGCAGGTGAGCCTACAGGTGTACCCTGGTTCTGTAGTCCAAATTAAAAGAGTGTTTCTGGTCATTTTAAATCAATGCTATATGAATTAGTGTGCATGAGTCATCACTCTACTACAGCACCACATCCCTTAATATATAGAAAAAAAATGAATGGGACTTTTTGGGTGCAACATAATAATAAACACATTTTTCCTTAATCACTTCAGCCCCGGAAGATTTTACCCCCTTATGACCAGAGCATTTTTTGTGATTCGGCACTGTGTTACTTTAACTGACAATTGCTCAGTCGTGCGACGTTGTACCCATACAAAATTTATGTCCCTTTTTCCCACAAACAGAGCTTTCTTTTGGTGGTATTTGTTTACCTCTGCGATTTTTTATTTTTTGCGCTATAAACAAAAAAAAGACTGACAATTTTGAAAAAAAGCTATATTTTTTACCTTTTGCTACAATAAATAGCCCCGAAAAATATATCTCAGTTTAGGCCATTATGTATTCTACATATTTTTGGTATGTAGAAAAATCGCAATAAGCGTATATTGATTGGTTTGCGCAAAAGTTATAGCATCTACAAAATAGGGGATAGATTTATGGCATTTTTTTTATTTATTTTTTTGTTTCAATGTTTTTATTGAAGTTTTTCACAAAAACAAACAAAAAAGTACAATCAAGCAGAATCTGTCATACAATGAGACATCGTGAGGATAATCATTTGAGTAAAGGCATATGACATAGCAAATTAACAGACATAGGTAAACCATATAAACAATACTACGTATTAGGTGTAGCGTAAAGCCCCATACACACGGTCGGACTTTTTCATGGATTCTGTCCGATCGGACAATGTTGTTGAAAAATCAGACCGTGTGTATGCACCATCGGACAGTGTACGTCGGTTTGTCCGACGGACAAAGTCTTATCTCCTGCTGGATAGATTTTCCGACAACACGGTCCGATCACACCAAATCCGATCGTGTGTACGGTTGTCCGACCAGACAAAGTGCTACGCATGCTCCGTAGTCCCGTCATAGGCAACAAACGTCACCACGTTCAGAATGATCGGATTTTCTGACAACTTTGTCCGACCGTGTGTACGCAAAACCAACATCAGACAAAGTATGATGGACATGGTCCGACGGACCTGGTCCTCGGATAATCCGCGCGTGTGTATGGGGCTTAAGAGGTGTTGTTCCTCCCCTCCCAGACAACCCATCTGGGAGCAAACTGTGTCAAGGGGGAGGGGAGACAACACACCCCACTTTTTTTTATTTTTAATGATTTTTTTTTTTTTTTTATTTAGTTATCAAAGATATAACGTTTACATATACATCCGCGATAGCAAACTTATACATGTATACCTATATAAAAAATGTAACTGTGCTACAAAGGTTGTATATGACAACATTTTCATAGTATGACATTAAACCCCTGGTCGCTTAGACTGTTCAGTTTGTTTTATTAGCTTCCAGTAATGTTAGATGTAGCTTATCTTTGGATTGGTGAAGCTTATTATCTGTTAAGTCTCTATTCCTTCTATTCTTTTCAGAGACTGATAGTGTTATGTATGTTAAATGTTATAAGTGCCCTTGTGGTGACTTTGGATTACGGATAACTGAAACGTGATATTGTTAATGTGAGGGTAGGGGTTTCAGGAAGTGACTAGTGGTATTTTAAAGGGTTGGGGGGATGAGTTAGGCATCCCTGTGTGATATGTACTAGGCGGGGGGGGTCTTGGGATTCAGCCTTCTTTCCTCACTCGCCTGCCACAACTTTGCGGTTGATCCTGGTCGTAATATGCTTGTATTCATCTGTTGTGATGAAGTGTCACCAACAGGACCATTCTTTTCCAAATTTGGAGGAGTCTCTCTCTTGGTGTATAAGTTCCTCCATGTCTGCGGTTTTCTGTATTCATGTGAACCAACCGGCTACAGATGGTGGCTCCGGTGAGCGACAGTTGGCTGGTGCATTCACCATGTGCATGGCGAGTGATCGAAGGTACGCGTTTTTCCATATCGAGGAATGATGTAGCAGAAACCGCATTAGGGAAAATTCAAGAGTGAAAGTGGTAATTTGGTTCGTGAGTTGGAACACTTCCTTCCAGAAGGGTTGTATTTTAGGGCAGTTTCACCAGATATGAAAAAGTGAGCCCGGCTCCCCCTCACATCTCCAACATTGAGGGGAGAGTGATGGGAATATTTTGTGCAGCCTAAGGGGGGGTTTGTACCATATAGAAAATATTTTGAATGCATTGAATACATGTGTAGATATTTTCCCATTCTTGGTCTGAGAGGTCAGTGGCAAGTTCTTGTTCCCACTGGCGGATAGCCAAGTTAGATTTAAGGTTATGGTTATCAAATAGTAAGGCGTATGTGTAAAAGATTAGGTGAGCCTGGGGTTCTGATTTCAGGCATAGCGACTCAAAGGGGGTGGTCTGTTGGGACCAATCAGGTCGGGGGTTGGGTCTTTTCGAAGAAGTGTCAAATCTGCATGTACGTCAAGAATAGGAATGTGTGTTAGTCATCTGGGTGGCCAGCTGGGATTGAGTAAGAAGGTGGCCTCTCTCGTATATTTGCTCTGCTTGGATGGTGGTGTGTGGCCAAGTGTCTGAGAGGAAGGAAGTGGAGGTTCCTGGGGGAAAGTCCGGGTTGTGGCAAAGTGGGGTCATTGGACCTAGGATTGAGGCGATGTCGTGTTTCCACTGCCATCGCACGCAAAAGCAGAATGCAGCATTTCTCTAAGCAAGGCCTGTAAGTGCTCCATTCTGACAACCCTCTGTGATGGTGGTAACATTTCCGCCATTTTGTGTTTGTACCGGTGGTCTAAGTATGTTGCCACCCAGTACTGGTCCTTGACCTTTACTCTTTTTATACGGGGGTCCCTGTTAAAACACTGGAGCATGAAGGCCCCCATTGGTACTAAACTGGAAGCGTTGTGGTGGCCTGGCTCCTGCTCATCATCCAGGATAATGTCATCCTCCTTGTTCTCCTCCCCCCATCCACGGACAACAACAGGGATCCCAGAAAGGTTTAAAGCATGCTCTTCTTGCTCTTCCTCATCCGCCCCGTCACCATCCTCCTCTGACTCCTCTTCAGACTCCTGTTGTTGACTTGTCTCAGATAGAGTAGCCCCCCTGGGAATTCATCCACCTGCTCCTCCACGGCTTGATCAATGACACAACGCAATGCACGCTCCATAAAGAAGGCGTGGCTCTTGGCTTCCAGGCACAACAGACGCAGCACAGCATGGCAACGTCTCACCTGACATGTCGAATAGGTTATGGGGATCTTGGGCGGCGCAGCAGTAGAGACGCTAGCAGCGGAAAAGGAGGAATCAGCCGAGGAGGAGAGGGAGGATGGAGGAGGAGAAGAAGAGGCAGGCCTGCATGCAATCCGTGGCGGTAAAACCAAATCTACATGGGTGCCACGGGTTACATGCTTGACGGCTGTCAGAAGGTTCACCCAGTGGGCAGTAAAAGTTTTATATACCTTCCCTGCCCGTGTTTGCTAGACCACGTTTCTGTGGTCAGATGTATCTTGGCACGACACTCTGTGCCAGAGATACATTCACTTGCTGCTGAACATGGCCATATAGCTCTGGGATGCCCTTCTGTGAGAAATACTTCCTTCCTGGGACCTTCCATTGTGGTGTTCCAATGGCCACAAATTTTTGAAAGGCCTCCGAGTCCACCAGTTTATATGGCAGTAGTTGGCGGGCTATCAGTTCTGACAAGCCAGCGGTCAACCGTTGGGCAAGAGGGTTATCCTGTGTCATGATTTTTTTTACGCTTGAACATTTGGCCCACGGAAGCCTGTCTTTTTCCAGAAAAACGTGAGGACGGCATGATGGAAGGTGGAGTGGAGGACAATTCTGAGGAGAGAAGAGAAAAAGTAGAAGAGGCTGGACAGTGGGAGCCTGGAGTGTGGCTTTGTGGGTTCTGACAGCGTTGCTCCTACTGGGCTCGGTGATGGCAGCTCATGTGCCTTCTTAAGGAGGTCATCCCTAGTTGAGTGTTGGGCTTACTGCAACTTATGCATTGACTGCAAAGGCTGCAGATGGCAACACTATTGTCAGAAGCGGACACGTTAAAAAAAGCCCACACTGCGGAGCCATGTGCCGGCATCCTGGGAACGCCAGATGTGACCGGTTGATGCCTTGTACATGGTTGATGCCTTGCTCCTGGTACATTAGCAGTCTGGTTTGTCCCTCCTGTGCAATGTAAGTTCTGCATGCTTCTCCTCCCTATTTGCTGGTCCATCTCTCCCTCTGAACTCCCCTCCTCTTCCTCTCTTGTGGGCACCCACGTGACGTCCCTAGACACGTCATCATCCATGTCACCTTCCCCACCGCTATAATTAGAGATGTCGGAGTAGGCAGCAAAAGCGGGGACCAACCTCCTTGGGCTGATCTGGGTACTGTCGTCAGGCTGCTGAGTGGCCGATGTTGCTACCTCCTTTTCCTGATCCAATGCCAAGAATGGCTGCGCATCGGAAATGTCTTGTGATGATGGATCGGAAAATAATTGCTGTGACTCAAGTGAAGGGTATATGGTGGTGGTGGTGTTGGTGGTAGTGTCTTTGGGGGTGCACACAGCAAAGAGTGAAGAGGGTGCAGATCGAGAGGATGAGGAGGGTGCAGAAGAGTAAGGCTGAGTGAGCCACTCAACCAAGTCTGGTGCGTCCTTTGACATAATTGAACGCACCTTCTGCAACTTCCCACTTTGGCTTAAGCCTTTTGCTCCTGCCCTACCCCTACCACCCCTGCGGAAAGGCCTGCCTCTTCCTCTGCCTGTCATTTTTTAATTGACCCTGTGACAAAAGTCTCTAGAGAAGTGCAGTATATGTGGAAGAAGGTATATAACACCCCGCTTCAATCTGTCGTTTTGGGGGGCCACTGGTCTATCACACCAGTTATAATACTTTTTTCTAATTTCGTTTTCACTCTTTGTAGTATCGCTGCAGAACCGCTCAGCAGTCACAATGCTGCACAGTAGAAATGCACTATACTATGCTTTCTATATTTGAAAGTATTTAATACGCGTATTACACCCCTATATACTGCACACCAAATAGTACACCTATACCAGTCCTTAAAAGGACTTTTGGACTTCCGGTTTCGGCGCCGCATGAGGTAGCTGCGCCTCACCTCAGCTCCCGCACCAGGCACCCTAAACCAGCCTAATAAACCGGCCTGAGCGGCCCAAACACCCCACCTGCCGCCACCGAGGGTCCCCCACCACCCGCTGGTCTCGGATGGACCGCTTCGTTGAAAAAAACGGCATGCGGTCGTACGCGGCTGTGACGGCCCTGTCGGACAGGCCGCAAATCGAGCCCCCTGGCTTCGGCCTACCCGGATCCGACCCTCTCGCATGCTGCAACGATCACACATGCCAGGAGCTATGGAGGTCAGTGGATGCTCCTCTCAGGCACTATCTGCCTCTCCACCTTTATCACTCCAGGGCCCAGCTCTACCACTTTCTCTCTCCAACAATACAGGGGACACCAATACTGATACCCCCCCTGGGGAAGATGGTCAAACCCAGCGCATAGCGCAAGCTGTGGCTGCTCTCCTGACTCTTATGATCGCAGCCTCTGTAGAAAATGCAGTAAATGCGGGTATGAAACAAATCAAGGCCCAGCTGTCTGAGCACACTAATAGGCTGAATGAAGTCGAACACCGCTTATCTGAAGTAGAAGATGAACTCTACCAAGCGCAAGCTACAGAGCACTCCCAAGACCAAACCAACCAATTTATTATTCAGAAATGAGAAGATTTGGAAAATAGATCCAGACAGAGCAAGCTGCAATTTGTCGCCGTCCCGCTTATGCTAATTACAACTGTGCTTATTTGTTCCCTTTTCACCATGAATCTGCTGTGCATAACTTTCCACTACCTTATTTATAAAGACCTAGGCCTCTCGAGACTCGTGCCAGTAATCCCAGGGCTCTCAGGCACATCCGTTGTACACCCCTCCCTCCTTTAGGGTCCTGTATGGGTAGCCGTTCGCACAGTGAATTCATGCGGAAAAAAGTGAAGTTCGCGTTTATGTATGTTTTGGTTCTATTTTTTTTCAGGTTTGGTTCCCCCCTTCCTTCCTTCCCTTCCCATTCCTCCCTTATTACATAATCCCCTGCATCGTCCACCTAAAAGCTAGCAGCTCACATAACCCCTGCAACTCCGAAACTCTGTCGAGTCTTTTGTATCCAATCTATTTTACACTAATCTCAGGTTCCCTCAAAAATCTCCTCTTGACCATTGCCTCTTAGGGTGATTTCATGGAATGTGAAGGGTCTCCGTTCTCCCCACAAGAGAATGAAGATCCTTCACCACCTAAACGGTTAAAACCTACATAGCGCTACTATAGGAAACTCATCTCCACTCCTCTGACTTCCATCGTATGCAGAAACTGTGGGTGGGGACAGTCCTGGGCTCAGAAGCAGTGGGGCGTAAAGCTGGGGTCCTCCTGCTGATCCATAGAAATCTCCCATGCTCCGTCCTCTCCACAGACACAGATGACCAGGGGCGATTTATTTCACCCGAGTTAAACTCGGCTCTAAGGAGATATTAATATCTAATGTATATGCTCCCAACAACCCGACAAAATCCTTTTATTGTCAACTTTCCTTGAAGCTCCTGACCCCTACTCATCTACCTCACCTGATCGGGGGAGACTTCAATGACATTATGCACTTGACTGATGACAGGTCCACACCTAAACCATCATTAGCAAACCTTTCTCTCTCCACTCCCACATTATTCGCGTCAACCATAGACTCCCTACATCTCTCAGACCTGTGGCGCCTTTTCCATCCAACAGATAGAGCCTTTACTTTTTACTCCAACCCTCACAAAATCCTTACCAGGATCGACTATTTCTTTGGTTCTGATAATCTTATTCCCTTTGTATCAGACTCCGAGATAGAAGACATTGCCATCTCCGACCATGCTCCAATTACTCTTACCCTTGACCAACTAGATCTCCCGCCACACCCCAACCTCTGGCGCTTTCCCTCGTTCCTAAACAACAAAGCTGACTTTAGAAACTATCTGGTACACTCCTGGGAAGAATATTCCTCAGCTAATGCCTCCCATTCAGACAACCCAAACCTCCTCTGGGATGACGGCAAAGCTTTCCTGAGGGGTAGGATCATATCCTACGCCACTACTTTAAAAAAAACTGCGCTATCTAAATTTAAGCTAGCCAGTACAAGACTTCACAGTGCGCAACTCAAACTGGCCACCTCCTCATCCCCCGCTGACAGTGACGAATGGGGGGCAGCTAAGTCCTCCTTTGATGCCTGGGCATCTACCCTTGAACTTACCAAAAAAGCTCACCTTGACGCCATTCTCCACAAATTCGGAAACAAATCTGGCAAACTTCTTTCTAAGCTCTGCAAGGGTTTTTCCCGACCGACCCAAATCACCTCTCTCTGGGACCACCTGGGGAAAGTACAATCCACCCCTACTGCTATTAATGAAACTATACTGAAATTTTACATGGCCCTATATGGCCCAGACCCTATCAGCAAAGATGCTGCGCAATCCTTCCTAGACAAAATGCACCTTCCTACCATATCTCCCACCCAGCTAGAATCCCTGAAAGCCCCCATCACGACAGACAAAATAACAGACAAATTAAAAATCTTCGTCCCTCAAAAGCCCCTGGTCCTGACGGCTTTACTAGCGAGTTCTATAAAACTATTCCTGACATAGCGATACCCATGCTTCACTCTGTCTATTCCGGCATCTGGGCTGGTGGCCCTTATCTTCCTTCAGGCAGTCAGGCAATTATTAAGCTTCTTGCAAAAAAGGGCAAAGACCCGTTAGAACCAGGCTCATATAGGCCTATCTCGCTACTCAACCTAGATGTTAAAATCCTATCAAATAGTGGCCTCCAGACTATCAATAATCCTTCCAGATATCATACACCCTGCACAATCCGGTTTTATAAAAGGACGCACGGCCACCTTAAACATTCGCAAGGTGCTATTAGCCCTCGAACAAGCCAAACAAGATCCCAAAGGAGACTATGCCATAATTACCCTAGACGCCGAAAAAGCCTTCGACAATGTTAGTTTCGATTGGCTCTCACTCTCACTTTCCAAGATGGGATTTTCCGGCCATTTCTGTCACCTCGTAAACTCTATGTATTCATCGCCCTCAGCTAGGCTAGTTGCTGCGGGTCTTCTCTCAGAAGAATTCCGCCTTCATAAAGGGACCAGGCAGGGATGCCCTCTATCCCCCTTATTGTTTAACATTGCCCTGGAACCCCTCTCCAGGTTTCTATCCCATAATGCTCCCCTACGAGGTATCACTATAGGTTCCACGGAACTGCGTACATCGCTCTTTGCAGACGATGTCCTAATTTTTACATCCAACCCCCCAGCTGATATCCTGACGATTAAAAGTATCTTCGACCATTTCAGAATTTGCTCGGGACTCCGTATCAACTACTCCAAAAGCAAAATTCTGCCAATCGGCGGTCATTCCAAGCCCCCTTGGTCACAACACTCTCTTTTTCACGTTGCCACATCACATATCACCTACCTAGGAATTAAGATTGGAAAATTACCCTCTTCTCTTTATCATCTTAACTACCCCCCTCTCTTTAGCAAACTATTTCCGGAACTGTCTAACTGGATGGATCTTCCCTTATCTCTCATGGGAAGGTGCCACCTTATCAAAATGATTAGCTTTGCCAGACTATTATATCCTTTACAAACCACTCCGCTACTACTAAGACACAAAGATGTCTCGGCTCTCAACTCCAAAATATCCGAATTCCTCTGGCATGGCAAAACACCATGTATAGCTTTCAAAAAACTGCACCTTCCCAGGAGCGAGTGGGGGTATTAGCCTACCACATATTAGAATGTATAACCTTGCTTGTTTGAATAGGACTAGCCTTGACTGGCTGGCCCACCAATTCCGTCACTCCAACGATACGCTAGAGTCCGAAATGGCACAACCTTACTCCCTGGTGGCCCTCCTACATTGTAGGTGGAAGTCTGTCCCCCTCCTACTTCAACACAACCTCCTTCTACGTGACACTGCCTTGGCCTGGAGGGAGACTAGAAAAATCCTAAAGCTCCCAGCTTCCATCTCCCCTCACCTACCCATCCAAGGGAACCCTGGCTTTCTTCCCGGTATACACTGCAAACCCTTTAAATTATGGGAGGAACATGGCTTATTGAACTTTGCAGCCTTATGCGACCTCACAACGGGAAAACCCTTTTCTTTTTCCTCAGTGTCTACACAGTTCTCCTTGCCTCCGTCCCACAAGTTCTATCACAATCAATGTGTCAGCTTTCTCTCCAGCACCTGCAAAGAATCATCCCTGCAATTTCAACCGAGCTTCTTGGATCGTTTGTTACACAATGGTCATTTCACTATTTCAGACATCTACAAGCCCCTACTACATGACTCCTACCCACCTCCTACATCATCTTCTATCGCCAACTGGGGCAAAGATTTCCCCGATCCTAACATTACCGAAAAGATTCTGTCTGGCCTTCAGAGAGTCATACGTCTAACTCCCAATGAAACGTGGAGGGAAACTCAGCTAAAAATTACTCACTGAGCTTATATTCCTTTCCTCTCTCCCAAATCCAAGACGGAGGGAGTCAAATGCCCCCTATACTCTGCTACCAAACCTTCACTTTCTCATCGTTTTTGGTCCTGCTCCCACATCTCTTTTCATATTCAAAGTAACGCTACTGTCACTCCCCAAATACCCTCTTCTCTTAATTTTGGGATATTGGGGACCCCATTCTGCTACCGTGGTCATCCTCCTCATCTAAAGCCACATCCCCACATGGGGTATCCCCCCACTCTCCCTCAAAAGATTGGATCCTGCTATGTCTACTCATCGCAAGCAGACTCATTCTCAGACATTGGATTTCACCTTAAGGTCCGCCCATTACCCAACTCAAAAAGGACTGTCTTAGTCTTCTTTACAGAGAACGCCTCCTCACGGACTTCAAAGACCCTAAATCCAGATCTCGTTTTCTCAATAGATGGCAATTGTTCATCTCCTCAGTTCTCTCCCCAGATGACCAACAGGATCTCCAAATGCTTTCCTTCTCATATAAGGAGCCAATCCCTGAGGATTCGTAATCCACAATGACGTTCCTCGAGGTCATCTCTTTCACTATCACTAAACTTGGTGGACACTTTTGGAGCCCCCCTTAGGACGATGCATCTTCCGAAGCCCGCAAGTCTCCCCCCCCCCCCTTGTGCCTCCCTGGTTGCACACCTCACCCCCCCCCCCCTTTATTTTCTATTAGCATGTTATCAGGGGTTAGCATTCCGATCCATCCAGTTTTCTATATATATTTGCTGGTAAACTGTATACTTTGACCAGATTCTGTCTGTTTTCATTGCTTCACAAATCTCTTTAGGTAGAGATTTCATGTGCTAAAAGTCTGCTTGGCAACCCCACAACGTTGGTTGTTTTTGTTTTGTCTTTTTTTAAATACCTTAATGTCATTATTCAACTGTTCTGTCTTACTGACATGTATCAAATTTTCATATGCTTTGATCTCGTGCAGTTACTGTAAAAATGACTGACAATCTGTAAATATGTCTATATATTTTCTTTTACCCAATCCAAAAAACATTTTGAAAAAAAAAAAAGGACTTTTGTGGACCTAATAGTAGCTAGCTAGTGGATTACAGACTCCCTGCTCCAAACACCAAACTGTCCCTACACTGAAAAAAGAGCTGCAGAATCGGCCAGCACTGCAGTCACTATAATATGCTTTCTATATTTGAAAGAAAGTATATTATAAGTGTATTACAACAACCCTATATACTGTACACCTATACCAGTCCTTAAAAGGACTTTTGTGGACCTAATAGTAATAGCTAGTGATTACAGACTGACTGCCCCTGCTCCACACAGTGTCCTTTCCCTACACTGACAAAAGACAGAATGTAAAATGGCCCCCAGATCAGGTCTATTTATAAGATAGGGGGTATGTCCATTTGCTGAAATGTCTCAATTGGCTGTCCTGTACCCCATGATGGATGTATCATGGGTCAAAGTTCTTCACAATGTAAATGAATATGGCCGCCACGAACAGCCCCATAAGTCCGTCGGTTTGGCGAATCGCGAACGAGCAAAGTTCGCCGCAAACCGACCGCCAGGCGAACCACAAGGCCATCTCTATCTACAATGTATGTGTAAATGCATGTATGCTTCATACTGTCGATCTTCATACTACTGCCCCCTTTTTAAAATACATTACATAATATATTAATTAGGGATTTTTTCCCCCTTTACATGCAATTTTTGTTTCCTTAGATGTCAATCCCTTGGGCTTTTTGCCACCCCTTAGATGCCCGGAGAGTCCCCGGGCGGGGGGGGGGGGGATATCCCACCAGCGGAGCCTCAATTGTGAACTACAGCCTACTACCTGGCCAGTTCAGTCTGGTACATTCAATCCATTGCCTCAGACTCTCCCATGTGTCATATGTTACCACGCAGCCTCCGATGGTTGTAGAGCACTATTTCCATTCCTCTGTGTTCCCTTACACAGACCTGTGCTCCTCCCTATAGTAGGTGGCACCGTTCAAGTCCTTGCAACAATTGTGCGCAAGCTAATTCAGGAGGGGAGTTAACCGATGAAGGTGGCGCATGTGCAGTGTGACCTAAGCGTCTGCACCCAGCTGGGAGGTACATAAGTCTGACAGTCCTGGTGGCCCTCTCGCCAGAACCACAAGGGCGAGTGTACACTGCAGATTGGATAGGTATGTGGATGGCTTTGGAGCAAATATATTTCTTCAATACTATCATCTCTTTAATAGAGTTGGGCGAACAGTTTGAGCCAAGCAAGTTCTGCCCAAACATCGCCTGTTGGCTGGTTCGACAAACACAGAGTTTGAGAAGCGATGTTTTCCCACCAAGCACCCCACAATGTACTGCAATAGTGCATTCTAGGGCCCTAATCGGATGAAGCAATGCACCTGACCGCTGACCTGCAAGGCTTTGCCCACTTAGGGCACAGAGCACAATCAGAGTCATGACTGGATGAAGTCAAAATAACTTTGCCAACTCATGGCTCAGTGCTCATAGTTCCAACCCACGCTATAAAAGGTTCCTTCCCACAGGAACCTTTTGCAGTGTGTTGTTGGATTGAAGATAGATAGAGTGGGGCTCTGTTTGTTCCTAGTGTGTTATTGTGGCTCTGATTGTAGGGTGTCAGTGTAGTGTTTGTGTAGTCTGAGTATAGTGTGAGTATAATGTAGTGTAAGTGTAGTATGTCAGTGCAGTGTTAGTATAGTGTATTGTGCCAGAATAGTGTGAGTATAAAGTGAGTGCTGTAGACATCTTGCAAAAAAACAAAAACAAAAAGCTTCCAAGAGAAACAATCAATTCAGTATACATTAAACAGGCATATGGCTATATCTTCTTTGCAGAATAATGTAAGAATACAAATAAAGCTTGGCATACAGTACAAAATAGAAATAAAAAAAAAGAGAAAAAGAGCTCAATATATGGATATATCCTTGAAAAAGCAGTTACGACAGAAAAAAAAGAACAGGA
>CM053027.1:254533704-254569856 GCA_028564925.1 Lithobates sylvaticus | reverse complement strand
GTTGCAACCCAGTGTGTGTGCTGCCATGGGGATGCGTCAGGAAAGGAAAATTACGGAAAGGTGAGTATACAATTGTTCTGCTTCATTGATATGTGCTGATGAGGCGGCACTGGTGGGCACTGATAGGCTGCACTGGTAGGCACAGATAAGGTGGCACTGATGGGCACAGATAAGATGGCACTGATGGGTGGCATGGATGGGCACTGATGGCACTGATGGATGGCACTGATAGGTGGCACTGATAGTTGGCACTGATGGGCACTGGTAGGTGACACTGATGTGCAGCCCTGTTCAGGCACTTATTGTGGGCACTGACAGGTGGCACTGTGGGCACTGACAGGTGGAGCTGGTGGGCACTGACAGGTGGCACTGTAGGCACTGGTAGGCGGCAATTGTATGGGGCACAGGTGGGCACTGAGTAACCGGGGCACATCGCAAGGGATTGGGACTAATGTCCCTCTCACTGCCGCCGGTGATCGGCTTGTCAGCGCGAGGAGGAAAAATAGCCGATTGCCAGCTGTGTTGTCATCACATGATCAGCTGTCATTAGCTGACAGCTGATCACGTGGGAAGGGGTCGGGATTGACCCCTTACTCGGATCTGTGATCCAGCGAGTCTTACAGAATCGCTGATCAGAGCGTGCGCCCTTCAGGGGGCGCGCAGGCCGCTCGTGAATGGGACGACGGCAATGGACGTAGTCCCGGCAATGTAGATCCGCACTGTAGCCGTCATTTGGCTATAGCGCGGATCTCTAGAGGTTAAGCATCATTGGTGATAATTAGGTACATTAAAGATTTAGAAACATCAGTCAAATATCAGAAGGCAATAACATTGGTAACAAAGAATTTCTGCGCTGCACAGTGCATTCTTCACCCCGATTGGGCAAAGTTTTGCACAATCAGTGAGTAGCCGGCCTTGGTGTCCTTAACAACCAATGGGTCATCGGCTGTCAATGGGCTTCCCCACTTAATAAAAAGAAAACATTTGCTTGTAAAAATAGTAAAAAAATAAATGGTGTGGGGCCCCCCAAAATCCATACCAGACCCTTATCAGAGCATGCAACCTGGCAGGCCAAGAAAGGGGGGGACGAGTGAGCGCCCCCCCCCCCCGAACCATACCAGGCCACATGCCCTCAACAAAGGGATGTGGGTGCTTTGGGTGGGGGTGGCTCTGCCCCCCGCCCCAAAGCACCTTGTCCCCATGTTGATGAGGACAAGGGTCTCTTCCCCACAACCCTGGGCTATGGTTGTGGGGATCTGCAGGCAGGGGGCTTATCGGATTCTGGAATACCCCTTTAACAAGGGGGCCCCCAGATTCTGCCCCCATGTGAATGAGTATGGGGTACATAGTACCTCTATCCATTCACCAAAAAGTGTAAAAAAGTAATAAGGTACAGATACAGTTTTTGACAATTCCTTTAATAAAAAATAAAAAACAGTGTCCCGAGGGGCTGGGATCTGGAGGCCCCCTTGTTAAAGGAGGCTTCCAGATTCCAATAAGCCCCCCCACAGGCAGACTCCTACAACCAACGCCCAGGTTTGTGGGGTAGAGACCCTTGTCCCCATCAACATGGATTTAAGGTGCTTTGGGGCGGGGGGGAGTGTTAAGGGCATGTGGCCTGGTATGGTTTAGGAGGGGGGGCACTCACTCGTTCCGCCACTTTCCTGACCTGCCAGGCTGTGTGCTCAGATAAGGGTCTGGTTTGGATTTTTGGAGGACCCAACACAATAAAAAAAAATGGTGTGGGGTGCTCCTTAAAATCCATACCAGACCTGAAGGGTATGGTATGGACTTGAGGGGGGACCCCATGCTATTTTTTTCTTTATTTGTCTTTCAGTAGCCGGGGGCTGGCAATTGCAACTGCAAGTCAATTTTAAATGTGATTTGACTGTTTTTTTTTTTTTTTTTTTTTTTCTCTTTAGACATGTCATTTTTGCTACAGATGCAATTACTTTCATATAAGCCTTCAAAATGGCCACTTTTGATTTCTCATATTCAGCTCCTATAGACTTCAATGGGGTTTGCTGTTTGGGGCAGAACTTTTCCCCTGTTCGGGAGGGGAACATCTCTACTTGAGAACAGCAAACAATCTTTTCACAGTTCAAAAGTCAGAAAAAAAATTACTTTCACTGAGCCAAGTGAGTAACTGATGCCTGTTAGATTGTGAATGTCTGCCATCATGTGATCTGTGACTGCCATTAGCCCTTAGACATACACAAATATATACAGTCAAGTAAAAATGTAAGCACTCATCCATTACAAATTCCTTCAGTTGTTAGATGTATGTGGGTTTCTTGAACATTACATGACTGCCCATTCCAAATCTCCCCTCAACATTTCAATGAGTTTCAGATAGTATAAACCCTTCATTTCTTCTTTTTGAGCTGTTCCTTGGTGGATTTGCTAGTGTGCTTTAGATCATTTTCATGTTGAAAAATGAAGCACGCTTTTGTATGATGCAGAATTTATAATTGACTCAATGAGGTTTATTTACTAAAGGGAAATAGGCTGCTAGGGGTCTATTTATAAACCATCCATTGCATGAATGTCAGAAACTCTTGTGCAGAACTTAATGTCAACTTAAGTTTTCGAAAAGATTAACTGTATCAGCTCTATCTAATGGGCAAAATGTGATATCGTTTTTTTTTTTTTTTTTTTGGAATACACCAATGAGTGCCACTTGAAGGACCTGATGATACAGGAGTTAATCTATTTGAAAACATATGGCATTTAGTTCAGCTTGCACACACCTTTCTTTAAAAAAATACTCACCTGTTAAATCATCTGTTAGGCACAAAGGATGTCTAACATCAGACAATTGTTACAGAATAGTTGACAAATGTAGTTCTAATTTTGGAAGCTGGTGTTAGCTCAGTTTGATAACAGCCACATCTTAAGCCCCATACACACGGTCGGATTTTCGCATGGATTCTGTCCGATCGGACAATGTTGTTGAAAAATCCGACCGTGTGTATGCACCATCGGACAGTGTACGTCGGATTGTCCGACGGACAAAGTCCTATCTCCTGCTGGATAGATTTTTGGACAACAAGGTCCGATCACACCAAATCCGATCGTGTGTATGGTAGTCCGACGGACAAAGTGCTACGCATGCTCAGAAGAAATTCTGTGACGGAAGCGATCGGTCAGGTAAAACTACCTTTCCTAATCGACACAGCACATTTGTCACGCTGCAATGTTAAAATGTCTTTAATGCAGCGCATTCTCTTTTCTTTACAATGCAAGAAGAATGACATGTTTTAGCTGCTCCTATTCACCCGCACTTCTCACAAACTTAGTTCTTTATTACTTTTCACGATTTCTACACTACATGTTTATTTGTACTCAGATCGTAAAAGAATCTTTGTTATTTTGTTTGGATGCTTTGTCCTTTTTTTTTTTTGTTGGAAGACATATTTTAAGGATCTTTTATTTTTTTTGGAGGGGGGTTGTGTCTCAACTTAGCAAAACAAGTTTATTAACATTTGTATTTGTTGCTTAAATTTACTAGGAGTTTGTTGGTTGTTGGTGCCCCTTGTTAATTATACTTTAGGATTAGTGAAATGTACCTGCCTACTCACAAATAAACTGTCATTGTAGAAAAGTAAAACACAATAGGCAATGATTATTTCAAATCAAAAAGACCTTTATTTAGGTGTCAGCAACAAACCAAAGAGGAACGCAGCGATGAAGAAACTTGGGGAATTTGCAAAGCCTTGGACCCCCACAGCAACCATCATTTTTGAAGCGTCGAAAATTGGGGGCCTGAGGAGTACCTATCTAAATAGTACGGGAGTGCAATCTGGTCCTGAAGTCCAAAACATCCGGAACAGCAGCAGATGCCATCTAGGTCCCCAGGCTCTGGTCCTACGAGAGGCTCCATCTTCTCTCAGACCAGACTGAATCCAGGTCGTCACTCTCAGGTCTTCCTTGTACGCTTCCTTCCACACTGTGGCTGTGGTGCTGGTGGGGTGGCAGAAGGAGGAGGAGGCGGAGCAAGGTGACTTTCGCAAACATGTGTGAGGGGAGTCATGATGACATCCTCACACATGCTGCGTTGCCCCGCCTCCATACCCGTCATTTTATTGGCAACCAAGTAGGCAAAGGCCTCCTCGTAGGTGGGTGTGGCATATAGGGAGGCTGAAGCATCTCGGATCAGCTGGAGCGCTGACTCTCCCACCTCCCCCATCCTTCTCGCCCTTCTGTAGGGAAGGCGGAGGGGAGGGACTTGGGAGACAGTCAGGCTCCTACGCCTACCCCCCTCTTGGCTGCCACTACCCCCTGCCTCCTCCTGACTGCCACCTTCCACAGCCACCTCCTGGCTGAGGTCTTCCTGTGTATGAAAAAGGGACATAGTTTCAGTTATTTGTTCATCAAACACACACAATTCTCATCTAGTGACTGTTTCAAAATGTTTACAAATAGAAAACCATACAATTCTCAGCCCTGCAGTTTAGATTGTGGCCCCAACTGTCTCCAACACTACTGTCAGTTGATATGTCAAACACGTTAGGAACTAAGCAATTGGGGATCCTGAATTAAGTGAACATCATTCATTATTCACATAAATGGTAACAAAACTACTATACCTGGAACAAGCTGGGCTCCTCCACCTCTTCCATACTGGAAGGCCCAGGTTGCTCCTCGGAAGCCTCATCAGGGGTGGCCTGCGCGTAAGGAAGCGTGGAAGGAGGAGTCGAGAGTGGCTCCGTGACATCAGTCTGGTCTTTGAGAAAATGTAGACTCTGATAGTACCAGAGCTTGGGGACATAGACCTCATCTGCTGCAGTTGCAGTTTCTTCCGACTTCACAACCTTCTTGCGCTCCCTGATATACGCACTCCTCAGGCTGCCAATTTTCTTTCTTATATCATCAACAGTTGCCGTGGGGAACCTTGGCTTGACAAATTCCACAAGTTCCTCCAGGGCTGTGTGCCTCTTTGGTTTGATGCTATAATGGGGGTGTTTAGCCTGCCATAAAATGGGAAATTCCCTGTATTTGGCAATGAAGAGGGGGAGAAAACTCATGTCGTTGAATCCCTTCATAATCTCTGCAAGACACAACACCACACAAAACACTATAAATTATGTCAGCCTAAACTCTCCTAATCTTCTCCATAAAGAAGCCTCAAGTTCGAATCAGTCTAGGCTAGTTATGTACCAACGTCAAATTGTACCTTCGTTTCTAGCGATCGTCTCGTGCGTGAGCTTTCTCTCCCCTCGTCTCCAGATCGTGGCTACGACACAGGCGTGTGACGTTTTATATCCAGTGCGCATGCGTCAAACTCCGCCCGCCCCTGACGATCTTTCTCGTCTATTCCCCACCCATTCTCTTTACGGTGCAGTGGGGAGAGCACATGGCGGGGACACAGCAGGTACGCCCTAAATATCCCACCAACGAGGAGGAGGACGAGGAAAGTCCGGAGGCAGAAACGTCCCGATCCCGGAGCCTGAAATTCAAGGCCTCCAATATGTCATTTGGAGAAATGTTGGAGATGGTGGACATATTAAAGAGGAGCGACTATGATGGGAAGTATGGGCCTTACCTCAACCCCAATGTCCGCAAGGCCAAGATCATGTCTAAATTTGTGAGGAGGCTGTACAATCATTTTGGGGTACAACGATCCAAGGAGCAACTGAGGAAACGCTGGTCAGACCTGAAACTGAGGGAGGCCGATCAGTACAGAAAGATCAAGCGAATTCTTCAAAAAAGTAAGTAGTTGTGTTTTGTGTTTTATTTCTTGCTTGCATACTGCTCCATGTGGTTTGATTTTTACACAGTTGTACATTCCAAAATGGCCACTTTCAGGTTCGTCTGTGCATTCGATCGTACTCAGCCTCGATCTTTCTGCCACTGTCATGTTCGTGTGTGTGTCCATTCGATCGTACACAACCTCGATCGTTCGGCCACTTATAATACGAGGTTTGGTGAAGTTTTTATTGAAAGGAAGTTTGTTCTCACTAGAGATGTCATCAAGAGCGTAAACCAAATTTAGTCAATGTAAAGGAGAGGTGACTCAGTAGCTGTTTACCCATCTGGACTCTAGAGCACTAGTGCTGGGACACCCAAACCCCCTTTTGATTAGGCTTTTCCACACATGTGCTCCAGTGGATACTAGAGGGGGGTCTCCATCAGACAAACTTCTACCAAAAAGCTAGTAAGTTTAGCACCTTTACAAAGTGACTACATTCATGTAGTTGGCATTTGTAACTGGCCAAACAAAAATAGTGTCCGTCACTTTCAAGCAATGTTTGTCATTTCCTATTTCTGCCCTCAATAGATTGTGTTGCTAAATCTTCCTTTTGTACATTCTCATAGGGGAAAAACTTGGGCCGTCTGAGGAAACCCCAAAACCAACACCTCCCAAAAAAGGGGAAAGAGCAGAAGCAGAGGAGGAGGAGGAGGAAGGAGAGATCATCGAACTTGGAGAACTTGTCACCACAACAGGTGAGTGTGGGAGAACACAGCTACTGGTAAGCTAATCAATGTCTGGCTGCCTCATTTCCAACACCCGATTTTTGTTTGTTTGTGGTTTTTAGGTGACGTGGATGTTGTGGAAGAAGAATCGCACTTTACCACAGAGAGTGCCCACGTACTCATCAGGGAGATAATGGTCTGCAATAGAGATCTAGATGACATAAAGCAAAACATCAATGATGTTCAACAAAAATTGAAGAACATCATTGATGTTTTAGGAAAAATCTGAAAACGCACCAAGTAATTCACACACATTTGTGGCTGCTTCTGAACACATTTGCAACTTAAGAACTGTGTGAAATTTAGAACATGCACACATTGTGTCCACATGTGCTAGCTCCCATCATGGTGGATGAATGCCAAAGTTTTTTTTGGGGGTGCAACCACTTTACGAACTACTAAAGTGGTTGTGGTGAAGGGGTTGCACCCCCAAAAAACGTCCATTCATCCCCATGATGGAAAATGGCACTTTTGAAGATTCTAGGCATGTGTTTTACCATCTAATGACCATTTTCCGAACCAAATTGTGTGCATGTTCTAAAATTCCAGTTTCCAGGGGTGACCCCCCATGTGATGAAGGCAAGATCAAACACACTTTGAACATATAGTCATGTCTGATCTTGGCTTCACTTTAGAAAGTTGATCTTTCCGAGTTCCTAGGTTCTGTTTTGCTCCATGCCTGGTTTTACCAAATGCGGAATGTTTGTAAACAATGTTGTAAATAACCCAGATCTTGTCAGTTTTGGCAAGAGGTTTGTAAACGCACTTTTGAATGTGTTGCAAGTAAACTTTTTTACATTTCTAAATGTGTGGCTTCCTTATTTAAATACAAAAAAGCATTATGTATGTCAAATGTAAAGGATTTGGGGGGCAATGGGTGTTATTTACTAAAGGCAAGTCCAGTTTGCACTGCAAGTTTCTTTTCCAGGGCACTTTTGCACTGCACTTGTAGAGCATAGTAGATTTGACTTATGTAAATGACACCCACAGTGATTTGATTGAAAACACGTAGCACACCATTTTTGTGAATACACACATTTCTGTCATGGGGATGAAAAGGAGTATTTTGTGTGTGAGTTCTGCACTACAAACCTTCTCTAGAACAAAGATTAGGTATCAAACATCTTTTTGGGAAGAAGAGACTGTTACCTCCTTTTGCCCAGAAAGTGCATTCCCACTGTCGAAGCCAAACGGAAAAAAATTCACGGTCAAATAAGCAATAATACGGAAATGACAAGAAATCATAGGTTGGTTGAAAAAAGAAATTTATTTAAAAATGCCTCTCACACATCGTCAGGCAGAGCAATGGCCCCCTACCCACAAAGTAGTCCATATATTGCTCGCGGACCGCGCGGGCATTTAGAGGGGGCAAGCCTGGACGTGCCGCTTGAAGGGCTGTGAGGTCAGCATTTGGAGGGCCCTCCACATCTGGGCCAACGGGCACCACATAGTTCCTGTTGTGTCGTTTTAAAAAGTTGTGCAATATGCAACAGGCAAGAACTATGTGGTTCAGTTTGTATTCCGCCAAGTTAATTGCCGTCAAGAACAGACGGAAGCGGCTGGCCAGGATGCCAAAAGTGTTCTCCACAACTCTTCGGGCTCTGGACAGCCTGTAGTTGAAGACCCTCTGGTCTGGGGTGAGGGTCCTCATCGGGAAGGGCCTCATCAGATGGGGAGTCAACGCAAACGCTTCATCTGCGACAAAGACGAAGGGGAGTCCTTCAGCATTCTCCTCTGGAGGTGGCAAGCACAGACTGCCACTTTGGAGACGCCAGTAGAACTCCGTGTGCGCAATGGCACCACCATCCGAGATCCGGCCGTTCATCCCCACGTCCACATACATAAACTCGTATGTCGCCGACACCACCGCCAACATCACTACACTATTAAACCCCTTATAATTATAATAGTAGGACCCCGAGTTGGGCGGTGGGACGATGCGGACGTGTTTCCCATCAATTGCCCCTCCTCAGTTAGGAAAGTCCCAACGGCTGGCAAAGTGGGAGGCCACAGTCTGCCATTCCTGTGGCGTGGAAGGGAACTGTGGAGTGAAACAAGAAAAAAAATTAGTCACTTTGCACATAAACATTGCAAGCAGATTAGACAATCAACATCTTGGAACAAGAGCATTCTTTAAAATTTGAGGCTGGAAAGTATTTGCACAGAAAAGTAGAGGCTCCCCTTCACAGATTAATCACCCCCCATCAATCCCCCCACTTCTGATGGGCCATTGGCAATAACTAGGGTTTTGGGGGGGGGGGGGGGGGGGTTGGACAGGTAACCCTCTGCACTTCATTGATTGCCAAATGGCTCAATAATGTGTGCTAGTTTGGCCAGACCCTCCTTACTTAACACTATTGGCAGCCCCCAGGAAAGCTAAAATAACATTTCAAACCCCCCCCCCCCCCCCCCCCCCACCCCAAAAAAAAAAGGAAAGCACATTTGGACATTCTGAAATTACCAAGCAAGCTAATAGGAGGGAAAGAACACACAAAAAAGAGGAAATGGAAAGTATGGAGCCAGCCCCTTGCACTACATGCTTTGCTGAATTCATCCCTAAAGATGCCCACTATAAAGAGGTAGGTATATAGTGTGTATTGACCTTGGGAAAGCCAGCAGATAGAGGATTGGTACCATCTGACAGAGCAGTTGGGGGAGGGGGTTCCTAATGAGTTTGCCCCCCCCCCCCCAAAAAAAGGGGCTCTACATGAAGTAAACCACACAGCAAACATTTGTTTGGGGGTGTTTGGGGGCAAACAATACTATGCAGCAGACAAAAGACATTGCTTAAGTGACTAGGCCATAGGTGTCTATTGGGGCAGAAGAGCATGCTGGGGAGGTAAGTGAAGGGAAAAATGCATGAAGGAGAAAAGGGGCACAGCATATTAGAACATATTGCAATCATGGTAATTAGGGAAGGAGGTCAAAAATACAAGACATTAGCAAACAGAGCATACATAGAATGGAATAGTAAAGTAGAAATGTTAGCTTAATATAGTCCTCCTGCAGGACCTCGATGATGGCAGAACAGGTCTCTGGAATAATGATTCCCAGGGCCTGGGGAGAGATACCTGAGGAGAACTTCAAATCCTGAAGGCTTCTCCCTGTCGCCAAGTACCTCAACGTAGCAACAAGCCTCTGCTCCGGAGTAATGGCTTGTCTCATGCAGGTATCCTGCCGGCTGATAAAAGGGGTCAGCAAAGCCAAAAGACGGTGAAACACGGGGTCCGTCATCCGGAGAAAGTTCCTGAAATCATCAGGATTATTCTCCCGGATCTCACGAAGCAAAGGCATGTGCGAGAACTGATCACGCTGAAGCAACCAATTCTTGGTCCACATACTCCTCGTCACTCTGTTCATGGACGAGTCTTGGGTCAAAGCTAAAAGCCCGACACCAATTCCGCGTACAGCACAAACTCGGCGACGAGTATGCACGGGAAACATCGCTCACAAGCTCACAAACGGTCGGCTGGTCAGAACGGACAAACAGAAAGCACCGATAAACAGCAAGGCCTGAAAGAACGAAATGAATTCCAGAAACGAGCAGACAATAAGCAGTGAACATCAAAGCGTCCTATATCAAGATATAGGCCGCAATGACCAACAAATGCGAACTGACTACACGCACTAATAAACAGATACGCACGACAAGCACAAACTGAAGAGCAGTAACGATCTGAGTCAGAAAACTGAGAAGAGCGAATCGTAAGTCCCCAAACTTCAACTAACTCGCGATAAACACGGGATCAGCAGAAGGAGCCCAACGGGTGCCTGACGTGGTGCTGAACTTCCCTTTTCTAGTCTCGTGGAAGACGACTTACGTCACGACGTTCTTGCAGACCGGATATTCCGACAACGTTGTCCGACCGTGTGTACGCAACACCAACATCGGACAAAGTACCGACCTGGTCCTCGGATAATCCGCGCGTGTGTATGGGGCTTTATACAATCTTACAAAAAATTGTTGTTCCATTTATCTCATGCAGTAGGAAATGTGTGCCTTCCACATGAACATCTAACGCTCACAGAGATCCCAAAGTTAGATCTCTTTGGTATAGGAGCATACCCAGGGAGTGTATCCCTTTATTGGTTTCATATTATACCATAATTCCTGAATTCAACAAGCCTTTGTTCTACTTTTGTCCTCCAAAAAATATGCGCATTGGCTGTGCAAAAGGTTTTACATGTGGGTCAATGTTAATCTCTAAAAAACTTTTTTTTTATAAAATGTATTTATTTAGAACTCAGAGTGAAACATACGGTACAGTAGACGTATATGTTTTTTTTTAGATAAAATTCATTAGTTTTGCCAGTACCATCTATAGTGAGTGTACGTAAATCCAAAAACATCACAAGTAAAACATTAAACAACCATTAAAAAGTAGCTGTTGCCTCATCGCTCAATTTTCATTTTTACAGGGGTAGACAAGTAAGTACTAAGAAAGAGAAAGTAGGATGTAAAGGGGGAGGGTAGAAGAGAAGAAAAGAAAAGGGGGTGACTAGAATGGGAATTGGCAGGCAGAGGGTTTAGTCCCTTGGGCTCACTGCCTCAGTGACCCATTTAAGAGCCCACCACAACATTATCATAGTCTCTGTGTAAGAACCAAAGTGTCCAGATTTTGAATTTTTTTTTTTTTCTGATTGCTCTTTCAGGTCAGCCATTAATTGGTCCATTAACTAAAAATATGCAGCTCAGTGTTGGTGGAGAGGGTTTTCCCCATGGCTGGAATGCAGGCTTTTGCAGCACTGAGAAGGTATTTAAAGTGGTGGGACACCCTGAAAACAAAAACTTGAAAAAATGTTAGAAACAATTTAAAATGGAAAAAAAATTTTTTTTTTTACTTACCAGAAATGGCTGTTGCTAGGCTGATCGTCCTAATCTGCCTCCTCCAGCGCCGCGATGATCTTCTCTCCTTCCATCTTCTAGTGAATGGGGGCGCGGTGTGTTATGGGAACTGTGTCCCACAACACACCGCGTTCCCCATTCTCAAATAAGACTCGCGCATGCGCAGTAGTCCGCGCGCCGACTCGCGCATGCACAGTAGGAAACGGAAAGCCGCTTCCCTTACTGAGGATGGCGGCGCTGGATCCGGATCGCCGAGGGACATCTCGGCCTCCACGAACGACATTGCGGGCGCCCTGGGAGGGTAAGTGTACTTATATCAGCAGCGACTTTTTTTTTAGCTGCTGACTTTTAAAAAAAAATTTTTTCAGGTGAAACACCGCTTTAAGAGAGTGATTTTGTAGTGCCTAATTGACATTGGAGTAACATTTAGCAGACCAGGCGCTGGGTTGTTTGCAAGAGACACATCCATCACCTTGTGGAAGACATCAGTAAATTTTGTCCAGAAGTCATTTAAACAAGGGCAAGTCTAAAAAAATATGTAGTAATGAGCTGGTCTCATGGTGACACCTCAACCACAGGGGGATATGCGAGAATCAATTTTATGTAAGATCTATGGGGTTTTATACCAATGGGTCATGATTCTGGCCTTATGGGCAAATCTAAAAAAATCTTTTATATTTGGAGACCCAGGAAAAACTTTTTAAATGATTTTTCAACTCAATATTAGGCTTTGCAATGTCTAGGGGCAAAATCCTATGTACTCCTAATTCTGTAGTTGTTTTACAGTCAAGCTGAATGGTAGTGAACTTTTCATTATAAATCAACTGATGTACTTGCAGAGTTCTAAAGAGAAAAATTAAGGATCTGCATCCCTTAAGAAGTGACTAACTCTTTGGGAGTATCTCACCAAACATGAATCTTTTGTTGCACCTAAAATCCGATTTGCATCTTTGTGCAGACTTCTGGGAAAATCAGTGAGCCAATCACAGAGACGGAAAATTACATGTCTGGGTGTGTTCCATATTCAACTGCAATGAATTTTACAGAAAATGACAGCACTGCATATTGAAAAGGAAAGGTAATGACAATATTATGTCACAATTTTACATGCTTTAAAAAGATGCAATTGCTATTTTTTTCACACAAAAGTGGAGTTACCCTTTAACAATGTTATATTTTAGTTTAGATGTACATTTTGATTCCAGTAAAATTAAGTTTTAGATTTCACAAGATTAAATATATTTGATCACTGTAAATGTTCACATCCACTTGCTGAATTACCTACAGCAATCGTCAGAGATGCAGGAATTCTTAGTTGTGTTATTTCTCTAATTCATATGATGGGGCAGTAGAATATCTATCATGGCTTCAGATTAATATTGATTATATGTCTTTTTCTTTAAGGCTTGCTGAAAAAGACTGGGTTAATGACATTTATTGATGGTTTATGATACTCACAGCACATTGTGCTAGTTTAAAAGCAATCCAATCATAAAGTCTATGCCTGACGGGCATGTTTTATGAATTTCCATTCCTTGCTGCATGCAACAATTGTACAGTACAATACAATAGCAGCTGAATAAAGAGTAGTTTTGGGGTGGAACATGAAGAAGACATTTAGAATCTTAGAAAGATTAATGGTTGGTGGGATGCTGTAAACATTTTTGTAGTTTTAATTCAATATTAACTAATAGTTTAAGCTTGTGTGAACATAACCAGAAATGATGCAAAACTATATATATATATGTGTATATATATATATATATATATATATATATATATATATATATATATATATATACAGTGTATGCTATATTGGCAGTGCTAAACTGTGCAGAGACACCCAAGAACAGTTCAAGTGAGTTGGTTGTGATCTTATATTCAGCACAGCGGCAAACAAACAGTTTCAATGAAGGAGGGGCTATGCACAGAAAGTCCATAGCATAAAAAAACACAAAGCATCTGCTTGTTCGGGCCACTAACTAAGATCATATCAGTTCCTGAATAACAGGCAGCTCTTGTAACTTTTAGTGTTCTTTGGGCAGTAGCAGGCTCCCACAGTAGAGAGAGTATCAGTTAGCTCAAATATCCAAAGGCCCATTATTGGTGAGACTAATTAATGAGGTATATTTATCAGGTAAGATGTGAACCGAGGAATAAAAAATGAAAAATGATATACTCACATTTCTGTAATTTTCCTTTCCTATCGCTTTTTCATGGCAGCATACACTTGGGTTATGACTCTGCCCCCACAACCTGATAGGACTGAATAGCTATAAGGCCCCTTTCACATGGGGAAGTGGGTGCATCAGTAGTAAAACACCGCTATTTTTAGCAGCGCTTTACCGTAAATTTTGCGTCGCTATTCGCCCACTGGCAGGGCGCTTTTACCCCCTGCTAGTGGCCAAGAAAGGGTTAAAACCACCACAAAGCACTGTTGCAGCAGTGCTATGCCAGCGGTATAGCCTCGCTGCCCCATTGATTTCAAAGGGCAGGAGCGTAGAAGGAGCAGTGTATACACCGGTCCTTCACCGCTCTAACGATGCTGCTAGTAGGACTTTTTTTAGCGTCCTGCAAGCGCACCGCTCCAGTGTGAAAGCCCTCAGGGCTTTCACATTGGAGAGACGGCAGCAGCTCTTTCAGGGCGCTTTGCAGGCACTATTTTTTGCGTTATATCGCCTGGAAAGCGCCCCAGTGTGAAAGGGGTCTAAATTGTAAGAGAGGGTCCCATCACAGCAGTCTCTGTATCTATCATCTTAAAAGGGTGGGAGTCTGTATGCTGCCAGGAAAGTAAAATTACGGAAAGGTGAGTATACAATTTTCCGTTTTCCTGTCACATCATGGCAGCACTTGGGAAATAACTCGCCAACTGGGTGGGTATTGGCTTGAATGACTGACTTCGCAAATTCCACAGTTGTCAATTGTGCGTAATCCACTTTATATTTTGACATGAATGTGTTCCTAGAGGCCCAAGTTGCAGCTTTACATATTGTCTCTGAGGATACTTTGCTGTACGCTGCCCATAAGGTTGCCACCGCCCTGGTAGAGTGAGCCTTCAAGCCCTCAGGTATTGGAATACGCTGTATCGAATAGTTTTTTTTGTATTTCTCACCAACCTCACCTCCTTGAAGCCATGGGGAATAACAAGGAGATTGTCTTCTTGAAGGAGCTAGTTGCCGTGAGGTACGCTGAGATGTTACCTTTGATGTCTAAGGGATGCGGATCACCCTGGTTCGTGAGTAGGGCTGGAAGATTTATCTCTTCGTTGAAGTGAAATGAAGAGGCTACCTTTTGGAAATAATCTAGCCAAAGGCCTTAGAACCACTCTGTCTGGGTAGAAGATAAGGTAAGGTTCTTTTAGTAGCAATTGCATTTCAGATACCCTCTTTGCCGAGGTTATAGCAATAAGGAATGTTACTTTTCAGGTCAAATCCCATAAAGATACAGACTTGATAGGCTAAAAGGGATTATGAGATAAGGCCTCTAAGACTATGGATAGATCCCAGGCTGGAAAGGTAGGTTTTCTAGGAGGTTTTAGCTTTAAACAGGCTCTCAGAAACTGTATGATTAGAGGGTTCAGGGCCCACTTCAAACTTGTACCTTAAGGGTGCTTGAGCTTAGTCCTTTTTCCAGACCTAGTTGGAGAAATTTAAGGATCTGTGTTACTTCAGGAGATATTGTACTCCAAGATTGTTGTTGAGCAAATTATTTTTTTCCAAACTCTTTTGTAAGTGTTATTGGTAGTGTTCTTCCTGGCTTGAAGTAATGTTTCCATTACCCTTTGAGAACATACCTGGCCTAAAAGCCTAGACCTTTCAACTTTCATGCTGTCAGATGTAACCTCTCTGGAGCTGGGTGAAGAAGCTGGCCTTGGGAGAGTAGGTCCGATGCCACTGGTAGAGGCAATGGGTTCTCTGTGTTCAGTTGGAGAAGCATTGTGAATCACGGTCTCCTTGGCCAAAAGGAAATTACTGCTATTACCTAAGATCCTGCTTGGATTGTTGGTCAGTTGACTCTGGGCTGCTGGAACATATACCTCCCTCAGGTCTGCTAGGTTTACCTGGGCCCATTCGAGGATAGGACAAACTTCTCTCATAAGTGTACGACTTCTGGTGCCCCGTGTTTTTGAATATAACTCACTGACACTTTCTTGTCCATGTGTAGCAATACATTCTTCCCTCTGAAGTATGGGCTGAATGCTAAAAGGGCTTGAAAGGCAGCTCTGATTTTCAGTATGTTGGAGAAGATGCCTTGAGACTGGAATGGCCAACATCCCTGGGCTGCCTGGTCTTGATAGTGAGCTCCCCCTTCATCCAGGCTTGCATCTAATGTGACCACTTCTTGTAGAGGGGGAACTATATGTATGAACCGCCTGAGGTTGTGAGCATGTGTCCACCACCATATAGACTGTTTCACTGCCTTATTGATGAAGATTGGTTGAAGCATCAATACTCCATCCCACTGCGTTAGAACCACGCAGTGGGATTCTCGTGTGCCACTGTGCCCATTGAACCATGGAAATGGTTGCTGACATAGACCCCAGAACACTGAGGCAGGTTCTGGCAGGTAAAGATACTGCTGCCAATAACTTCTTAATTTTCTGAATTTGCGCAGTGCAACGTCTGATGATTGGCCAAAGCATGCACCTGACCTGCATTCTTTGGCCAATCACAGAGTACTCTGCTGCGAGAGCCATAATTGGCAAAAGGCAAGGTGCCTTTGGCCAATCATGGCTCAGAGGGACTAAGTCCATGCCCCACACTATATAAGGCTGCTTCCAACGATGGCTGTGTGGAGTGTTGTTGGCCTGGATGGAGAGAGAGATTGAGCTAAATTAGAGTGCTTTCTGAACGCAAATTCAGTGCTGCTGGAGGGTTTGTAATGGATCAAAGAATGTGCCTGTTACAGACTCCGTTGATAGACTCACATTTATAAAAATGAATCAGCCCTGGATCAGCAGCTATCAAGTCCCTGATGCTCATGTAACTGATTTAATTTACTATGGATCTGGGATCCCTTGAAGACTGTTTATGCTGCCTATCCTATTCCTCCTGAATCTTGATGATGCTAGCTTCCAACAATATTTTTGGTTTAGGGCACTACCAACACCCAAGGCCAGGGGTCAAGTCCTGGGGAAAAAAGTGTTGGAACTCCCACCCAAGATCCACTCCCCCACCAAAAAAAAAAAAAAAAAAAAAAATGATATGCTCATATGCACGAACGCTTCAAAAGTGGTATTTTTCATCCAATTTTTGTCAGATCCACATCTGACAGCAAAAAAACAATCCTCAATAAACATAAATACGGTAATTCTCTGAATAATCAGCATTCATTCAATTGTGCTTCCATGCAAATGTGAACATTATTTTCTGATCTTTATTGGGGAATTTTATTTTGTATCTAGAGTGTTTATGTGGTGAGTTTTACACTTTTCATTGAACAGAGTTTGGATAACACAGGGTTAAACGGAAAGGTCATAAATGAACTGCACATTATCTGGACAGAATGCTTGGGGAGATAGTGATGTGTTCCTGCTTAGGAGATGTATGTTAGCTTGGGGGGGCTGCAAACTCTGCAGGGCTCCAACACACACTGGCTGCTATTCCAACCCTTCACATATTTCCACATAAACTTCCCTCCTGGCATTAAACTTTGCCAGGTATTGTGCTCAGCTTACCACCCCAAACTGATGTTCCTCCCTCAGCTCACCTCTCTCCCTGCATGTCCTGTGAGCAGAATAGCTGTGCTCCTCCTCTGGGTTCTCTCATCATATAGCACTGAAGGTAGAGGAGGGGGGATTCAGCGGGACACACAGAGCAAGTATGCAGGAGACTGGGGGGGGGGGATGAGGAGACAGAAAATCAGGAGGGGTTGGCAGGGAGGAGCGCATCACGAGAGGTCTGACTAAACACAATCTCTTAGCAGCAGGGACCTGATCTACCCGTCAGCTAGCTGTGATTGACAGGTAGGTTGAAGTGGAAGCTGTCATGGGGCCCCCTACTGGAAATGCCTGAATGGTCAGGTGTTGCTATTGCGAGCTGTGCCAGTAGCTGCTGCTGTAGCACCTGCCAAACAGCTTGCATACTTAAAAGTCTTGCAGGACACCGCTGCTAATGGGAACTGAGTTCCTGTTGTGAAAAAAGTACAGGAACTCCGTTCCCATGCGTTCCTGCAGGACTTGAGCCCTGCCCAAGGCCAATTTTTCTGCCCCTGTTACAGGGGCATGTGATTAAAATGTTTGACATAATATTTAACAGCAGGGCCCGTTCCTGTGCCCAACAAGAGTAACTGTTACCGGTTACAGTGTTCTGGCACCACCAACACCTAAGGCCCAATTTTTCTTCAGACTATATAGTGAAGTCTGTATAGTATATATACTGCAGTTCAGAGTATATAGTGCAGTCAGTGTAGTATATATAATACAATGCAGGGTATTTAGTGCAGTGTACAGTACCCCATACCCATTCACATGGGGGGGTGGGATCTGGGGGGGCCCCCTTGTTAAAGGGGGCTTCTGGATTTCAATAAACCCCCCGCCCGCAGACCCCCACAACCAATGGCCAGAGTTCTGGGGACGAGGCCCTTGTCCCCATCAACATCAGGACAAGGTGCTTTGGGGGTGACCCCAAAGCACCCTCCCCATGTTGAGGGCAAGAGGCCTGGTATGGTTCATAGTTCATAGTTAGTAAGGTTGAATAAAGACATCAGTCCATCCAGTTCAACCTGAGTGAGTGTCTACAATTGTCCCTATCCCTGTACATTGCACACTCACATCGGTCCCTACCCTCAAGGAGCCCACAATCCATGGTCCCCATTCATATACTAGGGCCAATTTTTGGACAGAAGCCAATTAACCTACCTGCATGTTTTTGTTTTTTTGGATTGTGGGAGGAAACCGGAGTACCTAGAGGAAACCCACGCAGGCACAGGGAGAACATGCAAACTCCAGGCAGGTAGTGTCGAGGTTGGGATTTGAACCAGTGACTCTTCTTACTGCTAGGTGAGAGTGCTAACCACTACACCACTGTGCTGCCCCTGGTTCAGGAGGAGGGGCACTGGTATGGACTGGGGGGAATCCACGCTGATTTTTTTATAGATTTTTATCTATATTGCCGGAATCCCTCAATATATTACAGCCGCAAGATATTTTAAATTTCATTTTTCCTTTAGAAATGTCATTTTAAGGGGGCGTGTCCGGACGTGCACCGACAATCCACAGCCATCCCAGGCCTAATTCTCCTCGGTGGGGCCCCTTTTCACTGATATCGGTGTCTGGGGAGCCCCTGCTACAAGCCTGGCTGGTTTTCGACAGAGCTGGGCTTCCGGATTAGGCTCTGAGGCCTGCGTTCAGACCAGTCCAGCCCAGCGAGTGACCCGGTGCCATCTTGAGGCCTGTGGAGCCCGCCCACGCCGCTTAGACTCACCGCCTGCCTTATCTCTAGGGGTTACAGGAGAACGGATCAATGGGGGAAGATCTTCCGGAGGACCCCATCGGCCGGCTACAACATCCCACAGCCCGGCGGCACTTTGCGGCCTATGGATCCGGACTCTCATACCTCCAGGTCGCAGTGAGTACCTAAAGAGACAGTCAAACACCCATCGCGCACTCATCTCACTGCGGATGACATCTCCTATAAAACTGACCACCATCCCGTGCTGAACTAATACCTAAGCGTGCCTATTCATTACAATACTCAGACACCCCATGGGCAAAATTGGCCAGCAGCAGAAGTATTATAAACCTCTGACGGGGCAGTGCAAGGGGAACATTTTGTCACCAGATCCCAAACAGCGTCCTCCAATTATCCTGCGGACCCTTTTGCTACAATGGATCCATCCCTGGGAACAGAGGATGTTGTGTACTCCCTACTTGTAGCTTCCCAAGGCCCATACCTGGATACACCCCCCCCCCCCCGGGGTTCCTCACCCCGGACATTCTTGATGCCAAGTTAGATGCTAAGTTGCAGCTCCTACTCTAACTAGGGATGAGCTTCGAGTTTGAGTCGAACTCATGTTCGACTCGAACATTGCCTGTTCGCCTGTTTACCGAACAGCGAACAATTTGGGGGTGTTCGTGGCAAATTCGAAAAGCTGCGAGCACCCTGTAAAAGTCTATGGGAGAAATCTAAAGTGCTAATTTTAAAAGCCTATATGCAAGTTATTGTCATAAAAAGTGTTTGGGGACCTGGGTCCTGCCCCAGGAGACATGTATCAATGCAAAAAAAAACTTTTAAAAACAACGTTTTTTCAGGAGAAGTGATTTTAATAATGCTTAAAGTGAAACAATAAAAGTGTTAATATTCCTTTAAATTTCGTACCTGGGGGGTGTGTATAGTATGCCTGTAAAGGGGCACATGTTTCCCGTGCTTAGAACTGTCCCTGCACAAAGTGTCATTTTTGCAGGAAAAAAAGCTATTTAAAATCACTCGCGGCCATAATGAATTGTCGGCTCCCGTAATACAGAGAACAGTCATTGAAAGTCATTGATAAAAAAAAAAAAAAAAAAAAGTGTGGGGTCCCCCCCATATTTAATTACCAGGCCTTTCAGGTCTGGTATGGATATAAAGGGGAACTCCATGCCAAATTAAAAAAAATATGGTGTGGGGGTCCCCCTCAAAATCCACACCAGACCCTTATCCGAGCACGCAACCTGGCAGGCCACAGGAAAAGAGGGGGGACTAGAGAGTGCCCACCCCCTCCTGAACCGTACTAGGCCACATGCCCTCAACATTGGGAGGATGCTTTGGGGGTCTGTGACCCCTCAAAGCACCATGTCCCCATGTTGATGAGGAGAAAGGTCTCATCCCCACAACCCTGGCCGGTGGTTGTGGGGGTCTGCGGGCGGGGGGCTTATCAGAATCTGGGAGCCCCCTTTAATAAGGGGACCTCCAGATTCTGCCCCCCCTGTTTGAAATGGTAAGGGGGTACAAAAGTACCCCTACCATTTCACAAAGAAAGTGTAAAACATAGTTAAAAAACACACAGACACCGTTGAGAAAAGTCCTTTATTAAAAATAAAAAAAAAATTCCAGCAGTGGTAATCCACTCTTGCTATCCATTGATGGGTGATCTCTTCTCCGGGGTCCAGTGATGGCTGATCTCTTCCAACGATGTCCAGCACAGCGTTGCGTCAGAGGGGTGCGGGGTCACCCGTACGTCACTGGGGAAACCCAGGCTTCCCCAGTAATGTAAGGGTGACCCCGCCCCCTCTGACACAAGGGAAAAGCTGGGCTTCCCCAGTGATGTATGGGTGACCCCACCCCCTCTGATATAACGCAGGTTTCCGTTACATCAGAGGGGGGCGGGTCACCCGTACGTCACTGGGGAAGCCCAGCTCCCCCCTTGCGTTGCGTCACAGGGGGAGTCGGGGTCAGATTTTTAATAAAGGACTTTTCCCAACGGTATTAGTGTTTGTTAACTATTTTTTACATTTTCTATGTGAAATGGTAGGGGTACTTTTGTATTACCATTTCAAACAGGGGGGCGGGATCTGGGTGTCCCCTTGTTAATAGGGGCTTCCAGATTATGATAAGCCCCCCCGCCCGCAGACCCCCACAACCACCCGGCCAGGGTTGTGGAGATGAGACCCTTCTCCTCATCAACATGGGGACATGGTGCTTTGAGGGGTCATAGACACCCAAAGCATCGTCCCCAATGTTGAGGGCATGAGGTCTGGTACGGTTCAGGAGGGGGGGCACTCTCTCGTCCCCCCTCTTTTCCTGCGGCCTGCCAGGTTGCGTGCTCGGATAAGGGTCTGTTGTCAATTTATCCTTAATGTATCAAGTTCATAAGGTGAGCAGTCGGACCTTTCCATCTCTCCACGCAGAACCTTCTGAAGGTCACCCGTACACGTTCCTATTTGACCTTGGACTGTATCCCAGGTCTCCTGAGGTGTGTATATCCCTCAGGTTATCGAGAACTTAAGTTCTTTTTTTTTCTGTATATTGTTATTTTTCCTATTATGTCCATCTCTATAGATCAGCTCTATAGGTTGATACTGCAATGTTTATGTTGCTTTAACTTGCGGTTGCATTATTACAGGATATGCTTAATATCCTCTAGTTACCAAAGTGGGTGTCACCAAAGATGTTTATAGACAGATAGACATTTGTCCCACTGTTATTTACGTTTTGCTGTTTCGCATTTTTGTACCTCTTACTCAAGCCATTCTATTTAGTCTGTATACATGGCTTTAAAGATCATGTTGTATAATGTGAAGGGCTTGGGCTCCATCCATAAATGCTGGCTGGCCCTGAAGGACTTTAGGGCCTCAGGCACTGACGTCATAATGATGCCGAAAACCCATTTCAGGGCAGATAGTTCACTTAAATTTGCCTCCAAGTTTTTCCCCATCTCTATCCTTGCCTCTGACTCCACGGGCAAGGCAGGAGTGGCGATTCTGGTTAAAAAATTGTGTCCTATAAAGGTTAAAGACTCCCATGTTGACCCTCATCAGAGATACCTCATTTTAGATTGTCAATATCTGAATACCTCTCTTACCCTTGTTAACCTCTACGCCCATAATGCAGGTCAGATCGATTTCCTCAATGGCCTTTTTGACTCCCCTCAATATCGTGCACAGCCTTTTATGATTGTTGGTGGGGACTTTTTATTTGGTTAGGTCTCCCACTAGAGATAGGCAAACGCTTTTTTCTGCCACACCCTCTAAAAAGATTTCGTCCCAAGCCAACTCCTTCCGTCAATGCATTAGTTCTCGTCAATTCTTCGACTCATGGAGGATCAAACACCCCTCCGCTAAACAATACACGTTCTACTCTCCAGCTCATAAGATGTACTCATGGCTCGATCACTTTTTTATTTCAGCCCCACTTGTTCCTTATGTAGTTGAATCTGACATATCACCCATTACATGGTCGGACCATGCTCCCATCATGTTAGATCTTATACTTACACCAGATCTTATACTTACACCAGATCTTGTCACTGGCGCCTCAATGACCATCTCCTACAGTCTGAGATCTCACGTTCTATTCTAGCGAAAGGTTTGACAGAATTTTTCCAGCTTAATATAGGGACAGTCTCTGACTTTTCTACACTGTGGGAAGCGCACAAGGCCATTTTTCTTGGCGCCTGCATAGCTGAGAGTTCTAGGTTGAAGAGAGCTAGAAATTAACTTATGCAGTCCCTAACATCCGCTATGATTTCCTACGGTCGGATGGATCCAAGATGCACTGCCCTTGTGAGATGTCAGATACTTTTGGCAAATTTTACCATAAACTATACAATTGTTTGACCCCGGAGAACCGCTTCAATTTCACACAAGGAAAATTTTAAACTTTTTTCCATAACATAAAACTTCCCAAACTATCGCCAGCGGATTTAGCTAACCTGAATAGGGCTATAACGGCTGAAGAGCTTTTGACTATAATTAAGGACCTCCCCTTACATAAATCCTCCAGCCCTGATGGTCTTCCTTATTATTTCTTCCTTATTTTCATTGATATACTATCTCCGCATATGCTGACCCTGTTTGGCTCTCTGCTTAAGGGCACATCTCACCCGCAATTTTCCCACACTTACATTTCAGTCATTCCTAAACCTGGTAAGGCCACCCAGTGGCGTCGCGTGGGTTGTCACTGCCCGGGGCAAGGCTAGTAATATGCGCCCCCTAACCTGCAGAATTTTAGCACCCCCCCGAGTCCCTTCCTACAATAATACTGACCAGCCTGATTCCTACACTGACCACCCTGATTCCTATACTGACCAATACACTGACCAGCCCAATTCCTACAATGACCAACCTGATTCAAACAATGGCCACTACACTGACCAACCTGATTCCTATACTGACCACTACACTGTCCACTACCCACTACACTGTCCACTGACCATTACACTGTCCACTGACCACTAGGGATGGGCCCGGTGCTCGATTCGAACCCACGTTCGAATCGAGCACCGGGCGTTTGCTCGCTCGGCAAGCCCAGAACTATTTGGGCCGTTCGCATCACATTCGTGTGATTCGAGCGGCCCCGCAATGCATTGCGGCCGGCGCAGTGCATTGCTGGCTGATGATTGGCCAAGCATGCACTGTGACCCCGCATGCTTGGCCAATCACAGCGCCGGAAAATAGGAGATCAATAATTGGCTACAGGCAGGACGCCTGTAGCCAATTAAAGCTCAGGGGCTTTAGTACACGCCCCACCGTTTAAAAGGCCGCCACGCCGTCGGCCCCGGTCACATGTGTTCCGGCTTTAGGGAGAGCAGTCTGCTGATTCTGTCTTTGCTTGATTGCTATTTCTTTGCTAAACCATTGCTACCTGAGTCATTCATCATTACTGAATACTGATCATTCATTGCTGCTGATTGCACAGTGAGTGTGATATTAGCTGCTGCTGGGGATTAGTCTGGTGTGTGCGTGCTGTTAGTACAGCATAGCAGTAGCACCAACCGCAGTGCTGTTAGCACAGCATTGCACCCCAACTTCTGTCCCAACCTTCTGTCCCATCCCAGGCAGGGATTTATAGGAGCCATATTGTGTTTGTGGCAGCACACATAGGTCCTATAATTTCTTGTCAGCAGCACACATATAGTACCTATAGTGTCTTTGTGTCAGCAGCACCCATAGGACTTATAGTGTGTTTGTGGCAGCACACATAGCTCCTATATTTTCTTGACAGCAGCACACATATAGTACCTATAGTGTCTTTGTGTCAGCAGCACCCATAGGACTTATAGTGTGTTTGTGGCAGCACACATAGCTCCTATATTTTCTTGTCAGCAGCCCACATATAGTACCTATAGTGTCTTTGTGTCAGCAGCACCCATAAGACTTATAGTGTGTTTGTGGCAGCACACATAGCTCCTATATTTTCTTGTCAGCAGCACACATATAGTACCTATAGTGTCTTTGTGTCAGCAGCACCCATAGGACTTATAGTGTGTTTGTGGCAGCACACATAGCTCCTATATTTTCTTGTCAGCAGCACACATACAGTACCTATAGTGTCCTTGTGTCAGCAGCACCCATAGGACTTATAGTGTGTTTGTGGCAGCACACATAGCTCCTATATTTTCTTGACAGCAGCACACATATAGTACCTATAGTGTCTTTGTGTCAGCAGCACCCATAGGACTAAAGCCCCATACACACGGTCGGATTTTCCCATGGATTCTGTCCTATCGGACAATGTTGTTGGAAAATCCGACTGTGTGTAGGCACCATCGGACAGTGTACGTCGGATTGTCCGACGGACAAAGTCCTATCTCCTGCTGGATAGATTTTTCGACAACAAAGTCCGATCACACCAAATCCGATCGTGTGTATCGAATTCCGACGGACAAAGTGCTACGCATGCTCAGATCACATTACAAGACCAAAGCTATTGGCTACTAGCCTCTACGTAGTCCCATCGTAGGCAACACACGTCACCACGTTCAGAATGATCGGATTTTCCGACAACTTTGTCCGACCGTGTGTATGCAACACCAACATCGGACAAAGTATGACGGACAGGATCCGACGGACCTGGTCCTCGGATAATCCGCGCGTGTGTATGGGGCTTTATAGTGTGTTTGTGGCAGCACACATAGCTCCTATATTTTCTTGACAGCAGCACACATATAGTACCTATAGTGTCTTTGTGTCAGCAGCACCCATAGGACTTATAGTGTGTTTGTGGCAGCACACATAGCTCCTATATTTTCTTGTCAGCAGCACACATATAGTACCTATAGTGTCTTTGTGTCAGCAGCACCCATAGGACTTATAGTGTGTTTGTGGCAGCACACATAGCTCCTATATTTTCTTGACAGCAGCACACATATAGTACCTATAGTGTCTTTGTGTCAGCAGCACCCATAGGACTTATAGTGTGTTTGTGGCAGCACACATAGCTCCTATATTTTCTTGACAGCAGCACACATATAGTACCTATAGTGTCTTTGTGTCAGCAGCACCCATAGGACTTATAGTGTGTTTGTGGCAGCACACATAGCTCCTATATTTTCTTGTCAGCAGCACACATATAGTACCTATAGTGTCTTTGTGTCAGCAGCACCCATAGGACTTATAGTGTGTTTGTGGCAGCACACATAGCTCCTATATTTTCTTGACAGCAGCACACATATAGTATCTATAGTGTCTTTGTGTCAGCAGCACCCATAGGACTTATAGTGTGTTTGTGGCAGCACACATAGCTCCTATATTTTCTTGACAGCAGCACACATATAGTACCTATAGTGTCTTTGTGTCAGCAGCACCCATAGGACTTATAGTGTGTTTGTGGCAGCACACATAGCTCCTATATTTTCTTGACAGCAGCACACATATAGTACCTATAGTGTCTTTGTGTCAGCAGCACCCATAGGACTTATAGTGTGTTTGTGGCAGCACACATAGGTCCTATATTTTCTTGTCAGCAGCACACATAGTACCTATAGTGTGTTAGTGTCAGCACCCATAGGACCTACAGTGTGTTGTAAGCACACATAGGAGCTCTATTTTTTATAAAATATACACTACCGACTACAATGGCTGGAAGACCGCCAAGGAGAGGCAGACCGTGCTGAGGCAAGAACACAGGGCAAGCAGGCTCTGTTTCTAGAGACAACAGTGCTGGTCGTGGACGTGGTCGTGCATCATCAGCACGTGGCCATGGGACACGCTTGTCTTTGTTTTCGGCAGCTGGACATGTTGAGCCGCATCATGCCGAAGGCTTGGTAGAATCCTCCTCATCCTCTCTCTCCCAGGCTCAGGGTACTGGCAGAGCAGCTGCCAACGCGTACTCAATGGCATCATCAGGCACCCCTTCCCTAGACCCACCATGTCCTCCTGAGGAGTCCCCCGAACTGTTTTAGCACAGTGTTGGGTACATGCTCCAGGAGGATGCCCAACGATTCGAAGGCTCGGATGATGATACCCAGCTTGAGGAAGGCAGTAGTGTGCGCGCAGAGAGAGGGGATGATGAAGGACAGCAATCTGGCAGTACTGTTCCACCAGCTGCAGCTTACTGCCAGGTTTGCTCTAGTGGTGAAGAGGGAGGGGATGATGAGGTCACTGACTCCACGTGGGTGCCGAAGGGAGAGAGGAGGAGGAGGAGGAGGAGGAGGATGCGGCGTCACATGTCCAACGAGGCAGGATGCCCCCTGGAGGCCAGCTACAGGCCAGCACACCAACTGTATCACACCGCAGAGCTCCTCCTGTGCAGTGGGCTGCCTCTGCACGTTATCACAAAAGTTCTTTGGTGTGGGCATCAGATCGCACCACTGCTATTTGCAATATTTGTCTCAAGCGTATCTCGCGTGGCCAAAACATCAGCCGCTTGGGCACCACAAGCATTACTCTCACGGAAGGCGATTCCGTCTCTCTCTACCTGCTCTGAGAGGACTGAAGGTGGAATTAGGTGTGTCACAACCAAGTACTTGCAGTACACCGACGTCCGATTGTGCCTCGCTGGACAGGGCGGTCAGCGGTAAGGTGCATATTACCACTGACTCATGGTCCAGCAGGCATGGACAGGGACAGGGCGGTCAGCGGTAAGGTGCATATTACCGCTCTTTCACGGCCCATTGGGTCACTCTATTGGCAGCTGGGAGGGATGCAGGACAAGGTGCAGTAGTGTTGGAGGTTGTTCCGCCACCACGCCTCCAAAATGCTACTACTGGTTGTGACACACCTCTCTCCTCCACCCCCTCCTCTTCTTCTTCCTCCAGTGCTCTGTCCTCGGAACCAGCGGTGCTCTGTAGGCGTACAAGGGGCTACGCGAGTACGCAGGCAAAAAGATGCCATGCCGTGCTTGCTCTGGTGTGTTTGGGGGACAGGAGCCACACTGGGGCAGAGGTTCTGGCAGCTCTGCAGGGGCAGGCCGAGAGGTGGTTGACGCCACGCCAGCTTAAGCCAGGAATGGTGGTTTCTGACAATGGCACCAACCTCCTCTCCGCCCTGCGACAGGGGCAGCTCACCCATGTGCCCTGTATGGCTCACGTCCTCAACCTGGTGGTGCAGCGGTTCTTGGGCAGGTACCCAGGCTTACAGGATGTCCTGAGGCAGGCCAGGAAAATCTGTGTGCATTTCCGCCGATCTTATAATGCCAGTGCTCGGCTGACTGAGCTGCAAAAGGAGCTGAACCTGCCCAAGAACCGCCTAATATGTGACATGCCCACCAGGTGGAACTCAACGTTGGCCATGCTGCAGCGACTGCACACGCAGCAGAGGGCCATCAATGAGTACCTTTGCGACTACGGCACCAGGACAGAGTCAGGGGAGCTTGGCTTTTTTTCCCCACGCCAGTGGAGCATGATCAGGGATGCATGCACTGTCCTCTCACCATTTGAGGAGGCCACGAGGATGGTGAGCAGTGACAGTGCATGCATCAGTGACACTGTACCTCTTGTCCACCTGTTGGAGCATACGCTGCGTGGGATAATGGACAGGGCACTTGAGGCAGAACAGAGGCAGGAACAGGAGGACTTCCTTGCCTCTCAAGGCCCCCTTTATCCAGACAGTGTTCCTTCTGTCCCACCCATCACACAGGAAGAGGAGGAGGAGTAGGAGGAGGAGGAAGAGGATTGTGTGAGCATGGAGGTGGAGCCTGGCACTCAGCATCAGCAGCAGCAGCAGCAGTCTTTTAGGGATGATGTACAGTCCCAACAAACCAGTGGACTTGTACGTGGCTGGGAGGAGGTGGCTGGCGATCATGTCGTCCTCAGTGACCCAGAAGACTCCGGACCGAATGCCTCAGCTAACCTACGTAGCATGGCCTCCCTGATCCTGCAAAGCCTGCGGAAGGATCCTCGTGCTCTTCGGATCAAGGAGAGGGACCATTACTGGCTGGCCACTCTCCTTGATCCACGGTACAAGGGTAAGGTTGCGGACCTTTTCTTGCCGTCGCAGAGGGAGCAGAGGATGAGACATCTCAGGGAGGCCTTGCAGAAAGGTCTGTGCAACGCGTTCCCAGAAACTGGGAGGTTACAAACTCCTGGTCCTGGACGACGAGTTGCTGAGGCTTCGGTCAGTAGCAGAAGGAGCGGTGGGGAAGGTGGACGTCTCACCGATGCGTTCAGACAATTTTTTAGTCCGCAGCCCCAAGGTATGATCGGTTCCAGCAACCATCGCCAGCGTCTGATATACATGGTGCAGGAATACCTAGGGGCAAGGTCAGACTTGGACACCTTTCCCACCGAAAATCCTCTGGCTTACTGGGTCCTGAGGATGGATCACTGGCCAGAGCTTGCACAGTATGCAATTGAGCTACTGGCCTGTCCTGCATCCAGCGTTCTTTCCGAACGCACATTCAGTGCTGCTGGAGGATTTGTCACCGATCACAGGGTGCGCCTGTCCACCGACTCGGTTGATCGACTGACCTTCATTAAAATGAATCAGTCTTGGATCACCACCAGCTACCAGGCACCTGAAGCGGATATAACTGAATAATTTATAATGTCACATCCCTTCAAGACTGCCTATGCTGATGCTGAGTGACTGTCCTGTTATGTTCACTGACTATCCTCTTCCTCCTCCTCAATGATCCATGCCACCACACCAGTGCCTAAGGCACAATTTTTCAGCCCCTGTATAACAGGGGCGTGTAATTACAATTTTTTTTAAAAATGCTTCGCAACAGGTGTGACTGCTGTGCTCCAAGTACAGTATCTGTGAGGGGTTGCAGTGTTGTGGCACCAGCACCAGTGCCTAAGGCACAATTTTTCAGCCCCTGTTGGGGCGTGTAATTACAATTTTTAGGCAATGCTTTGCAACAGGTCTCATTGCTGTGCTCAGAGTACAGTATCTGTGAGGGGTTGCAGTGTTGTGGCACCAGCACCAATGCCTAAGGCACAATTTTTCAGCCCCGGTTTAACAGGGGCGTGTAATTACAAATCTTGATCTATAGTTCACAGCAGGGCCCATTCCTGCACCCACCAAGAGTACCTGTGAGGGCTTACAGTCTTGTGGCAACACCGTCCACCACCACCACCACCACCACCAATTTTTCCACCAAAGGCCCAATTTTTAACTGAGGGCTTACAGTCTTGTTCAACAGGTGCATGCAATTACAAATCTTGATCTAATACCTCACAGCAGGGCCCATTCCTGCGCCCACCAAGAGTAACTGTGAGGGCTTACAGTCTTGTGGCAACACCGTCCACCACCACCACCAAAGGCCCAATTTTTCTGCCCTGTTCAACAGGTGCATGCAATTACAAATCTTGATCTAATAACTCACAGCAGGGCCCATTCCTGTGCCCACCAAGAGTAACTGTGAGGGCCTACCGTGTTGTGGCTACACCCACATCTAATAGGGCAAATTTCTGCAGAGTATATACGGCAGGCCCCTACTTTCAAACATCCAACTTACAAACGACTCCTACTTGCAAACGGAAAGAGAAAACAGGAAGTGAGAGGAAATCTACCCTAGGAAGGGAAATTCTATCCTGTTAGATTTAATTTGGGAAAAAGGTATCTCCTCTCTACTGATGCTTTATCACCAATCCTTGTTTCAATTAAAACCCCACTTTTCCAAAAACATTTGTCATTGGGACGGAAAGTGAGGTGAAATGTTCTGAACAGATGTGCAAAGACAGCAAATGTTACAGGGGTGATAACCCCTCCCTATGTTCTCCAAAAAAGCTTAAAAATAGATTTTTTTTTGGGATGGAGCTACACTTCATAATGTACCTGTTCAGATTCTACTTAAGAACAAACCTACAGTCCGTGTCTTGTTTGCACCACCTATATACTGCTGTTCAGAGTATATAGGGTTGTAGGTATAGGGTTTTATTTTGGGTGCGGGGTCCCCCTTAATATCCATACAAGACCCAAAGGGGCTGGGGTGGGGGGGGGGGGGGGGTGATGGGGTAGCCATGCCATTTTTCTCAAAGGATTTTCAGCCATATGGCGGCCAGGACAAGACATGACATTAAAGCCGCAAGTGGTTTTAAATGGCTTCTTTTTTTCCTTTACAAATGTCATTTTGTGCAGGGACAGTTCTAAACACGGGAAACGCATGCCACTTCACAGGCATACTTTAGACACCCCCCATGTACCATATTTAAAGGAATATTTACTTTTTTTTTTCACTTTATGCATCATTAAAATGACTGCTCCCGAAAAAACGTTCGTTTTTAAAAGTTCTTTTTGCATTGATATATGTCCCCTGGGGCAGGACCCGGGTCCCCAAACCTGTTTTATGACATTAACATGCATATTGGCCGTTGTAATTAGCAATTTTGATTTCGAACGTTCGCGTCCAATATAACGAATAGGGTTCGAAAATTTGCGCAAACTTTCGGTCCGTTCGAAGGTTCTGGTGCGAACCGAACCCGGGGGTGTACGGCTCATCCCTACTGACCACTATATTGTCCACTACACTGACCATTACACTGCACTAACAACTATACTGTCCATTACACTACACTGACCGCTATACTGTTCACTACATTAACCATTACACTATCCACTGCACTGACCACTATACTGTCCACTACACTGCACTGACCACTATACTGTCCACTACACTGACCATTATACTGACCACTACACTAACCGCTATACAGTCCACTACACTACACTGACCACTGTACTGTCCACTGTACTGTCCACTACACTATACTGACTGCTAGGGATGAGCGGAACACCCCCGGGTTTGGTTCACACCAGAACCTGCGAACAGACCGAAAGTTCACACGAACATTCGAACCCTATTAGTTACAATGGACGCGAAGGTTCAAAATCTAAAGTGCTAATTATAACGGACAATATGCATGTTAATGTCATAAAACAGGTTTGGGGACCCGGGTCCTGCCCCAGGGGACATGTATCAATGCAAAAAGAACTTTTAAAAACTGATGTTTTTTCGGGAGCAGTCATTTTAATGATGCATAAAGTGAAAAAAAAAGTGAAATATTCCTTTAAATATGGTACCTGGGGGGTGTCTAAAGTATGCCTGTGAAGTGTTTTCCCGTGTTTCCCGTGTTTAGAACTGTCCCTGCAAAAAATGACATTTGTAAAGGAAAAAAAGAAGCCATTTAAAACTGCTTGCGGCTTTAATGTCAAGTCTTGTCCTGGCAATATGGATGAAAATCTTTGAGAAAAATGGCATGGCTCCTGGGCCCCCGGTAGTTCGCGTGGGCTGCTGGGGAGGGTACGGCGACAAGCACCCGTGTCATTTTCAAACTTTGGGAAAATGGCGGCGGCGTTCTTACCCAGGAGGGAAGGCTGAGAGTCAGCAGGAGCAGGCGCCCACATCCTCCTATCGCGAGAGCGAGGAGGCACCAGTTCACTACGGTGGATGTCTACCTAAACCACCTCAGATGGGAATGAGGAACGTAAGGCATTGCCCCCCCCCATGTGTATATACTGACTGGTACAGCCTAACCTTGCAGCTCCCTATGGGGACAGCAGTTGGGGGGGGGGCACTTTGGCAGCTATCCTCCTTGCGTGTGGACCATAAGGATGGAAAAGCAAGCCCGGTGGCTGTGGCAAAAGGGGAAGACGACAACGGTGAGTACTTTCCTTTGCCTTGGGAATTTATCTGCAAAGTCCCCAATTCCAGCCAGATGGTTTCTGGGCAGTTGAGATAATCTCCACTGGGGTCTGGATTCATTTAGCCCAGAAGCTTCTGCTAAAAATACCAGCCGCAGCTCCCTCTTACATCAGAGACGCTGTATGGTGGATAAGTGGTGCAGCGGAACAAGTGTGCCTAAACCACCTCAGATGGGAAAGAGGTAGGTAAGGCATTGCTCCCCCTTCCCCGTGTATATACTGACTGGTGCAGTGCAGAACCTGGGGTCGGGATACAAATAGCCCAGAAGCTACTGCTAAAACCACCAGCCACAGCTCCCTCTGTGGCTGAGACACTGTGGTTATTGCGACAGTAGGTTGCCAGCCTCTCCCTACATGCCCAGCTGTGGTACATTAGTAGGGGTGAATATAGCGAACAGGGGGGACCTGACAGGTATACCACTGAACTAGTTATTAATTGTGCAGTGGTTGGTGGATTCAGAAGCTCCCCTGGTCAGCAGGTGCACTAGGTTACCGGCCCTATTAGCCCAGCTGCTAGGAATCTGAAGTTGTTCCAAGATGTGTAGTGTAATGTTGGGCAGGGACCAAGCGTCTGTGTGGCACAGTACGGGGTTCCCTTGTGACAGATCCTCCTTTTGGGGGTTTCTTGCTATAGGTAATTTTTTTCATAAGCTCCAACCTCCCACTCCACTTTTACACTGTGGTTATAAATATAGTGCAGGAGGTAAGAAAAACCTTGTTGGTTTGGGCTACAGTCCACTCAGTGGCAGATCTAGAGGCGATTTTACCATAAATTGCTTCCTACATCCTTTTGAGGATTTTCTGTGCAAACCTATGCAAGAGCTACATGATTGCTTGTTTAAAGCCTGCAGGTAGCTATTTACCTCCAGGATAAATTGGTAACCACCTCTTCTAGGGGCTGTCTTAAATTGGTCTCTAGGGCTGGGCTCATTGAGACTTTAGTTGCTGATCAGCCCCACCTGGGTATGATCTGGATAGCATTTACTCAGTCTATGGAGGTAAGGTAGGACAACAACTACTATAGTAAGGTGTCCAACCATTTTAGGATTTGTTCCTTCACTGGTGAAGGGTTAGTATCTACTGCCCAGGCTATGCCTATGAAATTGCCCCTGTTGGTTATTTCATAAAGGGATACCCCATGACTCCTTCTTGGCTGCACACCAGTAGACCTCCAGTAGTGAAGGTTTGTCCTTGCTGGGATATTTTGTGGCACAACAGAAATACACATTGAGATTTGTGACATCTCTGCTCATAAGGGGTATATTGCTGTACATCAGAAATGCACTGCACTGAAGCTTGTTTGGTGTCCTTTATATCCTAAAGGTACTACTTTGTTTGGCTGCAGATCAGAAAAATGGAACAGTGAAGGTGGTCTGTACTTTCTGGTTTGGTGCCGCACAGCAGAAATGCACATCATTGAGTCTGGTGACATCTCTGCTCATAATTGTTATTGCTGCACATCAGACATACAAAAGATTGAGGTCTGTCTGTGGGGATATGTGTCATGTATTACTGCCTTATTGGTTGCTTATCAGAAATGCAGCAGTGAAGAATGATGGTCCTGATTTGTTGGGCTGCATAGCAGAAAAACAAATTGAATCTGGTCTAGGGGTAGTACATATACTGCCTTTGGTAATCAGGCCAATTTTAGGCATGCGATTTGACATGTTGAGTCGCATGTCAAATCACTTCAATATGGATGTGCTATCTCTATTCAGAATTGTTTTATTTTGTTGCACATCAGACATATACAAGATTGAAGGTTGTCTGTCCTTTTATGTCTTGTATATACTGCCTTATGGGCTGCATATCAGAAAGGACATAGCAGTGAAGGTTGCTTGTCTTTTTCTGCTTTTGTTTTTGCTGCTCAGCTTAGACACATTAAGGATGATGGCATCTCTGCTCAGTATTGGTATATTGCTACACATCAGACATACACAAGGATTGTTTGTACTGTATGTCCTATATTTACTGCCTTATCGTCTGTCTATCAGGCACAGCAGTGAGCAGTGTTTCTCATCTACCTTACTTCTTCTCTAGGGATACACAGCAGGGAGTTGTTACTGCATTCCTCCAGGGAGTCGCAGCATTGGGGACCCCTCACTTGTTCGACCTGAAAATTGCTATTTTGTTGACCTGTGGATCCTGGAATCGGGGACTGCTGGAGTTGCACACACGAATGGTACCCTTTGGAAGCCATAGTGTATAACTTCTCTTGCGTCTTGCAGTCGCAGGTTGGGTCGCACAGGTGTGGGAGCCCTAAGCTTATCTGTCCCTTCGGGTTGAGGTTTTGCTATGCAGCAAGAATACTCATCATGGAGTTATTGTCTTAATTTGCAGCAGACCAGAAAGATTGCAGCTGTAAAGGCTGTCTGTTTTTTTCTTAGTGTCTCTGTTTTTATGTTGCACAGCAGAAATACTCAAGATTGAAGCTTGTTGGTGTTTTCTGTTTCATGTTGCCTTACCTTACTGCTCTTCAGAAAAACACAATGCTGCAGGTTGCTTGTGTCTTGTCTCAGTGGTGGTTCTATCTGACTACAGAACTGAATAACAGAAATGAATTGTCTTGTGTTCCATATTATTTTACCCTGTGGCACAGCAGAAATGCACAACACGGGAGTTGGTGTTCATATTGATCTGATAACTGTATTTGGTGGTTTGTCAGAAATACGCAACATAGAGGTTTGGGTCTTTCTGTCTTATATTTATAGCCTTGTTTTGCTGTACATCAGTAAAACACCACAGTAAAGGGGGTTCCCGTTCTTTCTGTATTTATATATCAGTTATGACTTTGCTAGCTGCACTTCAGAAATACGCAGCATTTAGGGTTTGCTTGTGTCTTAATGTTTTTACATCTTGGCAGCACATTAGAAAACCAGACTGTGAGGACTGTCTACATTGAGGTTCAGATTTGGGTCTCTTCCCATATTTGATGTATCGGTTTAGCTAGTCGCACCCAGATACACAACATTGTTGTCTATGCTTGTGTCATTCTCTGTCTAAATCTATTGTGCCATGCCCACAATCTATGATCCTTTTTATTTGTGATATTAATAATACATGTATCACCTTTTTGTATTTCAGCCTTCTTTTCCGTGGAGGGGCCAGGAGTTCTGGCTGCAGACGTCATATGTCAGAAAGCCTTGACCCCTTACATTCTGGGATGCCAGTACCATTTCCTAGGGTTTAAGCCCAGTAGGGTTATGGGACACTGGCGGAAGGGGATAATGAATCGCCCTGTTTAGTAAGAACTTAGGAAGTTCTGTTCAGAGGAGTGTTCTGGCATGACGATGAAATATAAAGATGTATACCCGACCGAATAGGTTACGGCTCGGTGCTTGGCCTTCATTTCGCCCTTGTAGCAAAACTAGATGTAGAAATATGGGTGTTCTACTCCTGCTATGGACTTTAATCTCCTGAAGTAGGCTCTCGGGCGTAAGTAAAGCCATAGATTGGGCATGCCTTAAACCCAGGGATCAAGCTTTTGTTAATCTATTACCCTTAAGTAGGCTTCCCTTTAGTCTTTGCTGACGTAAAGATAAAAGGAACAAAAAAGGTCTGTCAGGGCCCCCCCCCCCCTTTTTTTGCAGTTTTATTTCTTGTATTTATTGTTAAGACGGGCCCTCTTATTGATCAATGTAGTGTCCTTGTCTTACAACACAGGTATCTGATTAATCTTTTTAGTGGTTCTAAGTAGCACCTACAGGTACAATAGGCCATGTTGTTGGATGTGTGAGACAGGCAACATTGCTAACCTACAAGTTTAACATGTTTTCTGATTCTATCTTTAAGAGCCCACTCCACCTAGATCCTGCATCCGAAGCAGGAAAGGCAGGGACATCTGTGGAGCAGATCTGCAGATCAGCAGCATGATCCAGCTAAGATATCTTCATCAAGCATATGGAGTGGAGGTAAAGCTCACTGCAGAACCAAGGTTCGCCAAGAGGGTCTTGCAGTGGTCCCACCCTAAGGTAGGCCTGAGGTACTTGTTTATCCTCTCAGGTGTGCCGTCCTGGAAGATGACTAGAGAAAATTGACAGTAACTTACCGGTAACTGCTTTTCTAGGAAATCTTCCAGGACGGCAGGCCTACTTCCCGCCCGTTGGAGGAGGGAAAATTGTACAACACTAGAAGGTGAGTATCTATGAGGAATGATTTCCCTTGTGAACCGGGTTCAGGAGTTACTTCTCTACAAACTGAGGATCAAGGGGAAGGGTGGGGACTTAAAAAAGCTGTCGCTTGATTGTGTTTCCTGTAGGGAGGAGCCTCTCATCTCTCAGGTGTGCCGTCCTGGAAGATTTCCTAGAAAAGCAGTTACCGGTAAGT